>JAWLRI010000086.1:2789512-2818903 GCA_034781795.1 Crypturellus tataupa
CGCTGCCATTGGCCGCCGCCGCGTCACGCGCCGCCCGAGCCCGGCGCGGCGGCGGGTGTCGCGAGCGGGGCCGGTCTCAGCGGCATCGCGCCCCGGTTGCGGGGGCCGTCACTGCAGCCGCCCCATAGAACCCGCTTGGGGACATTTCTTGAGGGCGCGGGGCAGGAAGCGTCGCCTCCCGGCAGCATTGCAATGGACAGCGGCGAGGCTTGCCGCTGCTCCTGCCGCTGGTTTAGGGCGATGGGTGCCACTTCCCCCCCGGCTGGGGCCCTGCAAACACGGCCTGGAATTTATCCGCCCCTTAACAACCCGGTGAATCAGCAGCAATTTAATTCAATTGCCCGGAAGAGCAGACCGAGCTGATTGCAGGCTCCAAAAATACCTAAAATACTCGCCGGGGCTGGAAGGGGCAGCTTTGCCCTGTTCAACACGGGCACCAGCCCCGGAGACGCCAGCGGGATCCCGGCTGTGCCCCGGGGGCTGCGGCTGTTGGATGTGATGAAACCCGGGACACGGGATTACGCAGGGGAAAAAAAACAGAGCCAGAAGAGCAAACAGGGGCTGGGGACGCGCGTCACTGTCCCTGCGCACGGAGCCACGGGCGCTGGGAGACGCGTTGGGTCACAGTTACCTCTCTTGCTGCTCTGGAAGCGGCCAGGAAGCGCCTGGGGACGGTGACTTTGGACATCTCCCTCCTGCAGGGGCCAAATGGACTTTGGGTGCTTGGTGGGACAGCTCGTTGCAGCCACATAAGCCTAAAGCCAGCCCATCCTTTCCAAAAAGAGATTTCAATCTAAGAAGCTAATAAAATAACAGATTTTCTCACCTCACTGTGGGACAAGCAGAGTATATTTTCCATTCAGCTCTAGACTTCTTTAATTTTTCTATTCCTTTTCTTCAGGTCCTGCAGGAACACCATTGATTTCAAGTTATCTCTTCAGCTCACGACACTAAGTGCTTTTTTGCTGCAGCCTTTATAGGGGAGGCCTGAGGAGTCATTCAAACAGCTTGTTTAGCCCTGAAAGGATCTTATTTTCTTCTTAATTTGCCCTGCATAAGGCATATCAACTTGAATAAAAATTATATGTACAGATTGAAGAAAATCTGTCCCTCTCCCAGCACCGTATTGATGATGCTCAAGGTCAGCAGACCCTAATTGAGGAGGAAGAAAACACTACACAATTCCTCAAGCCTCAACGATTTTTTATCAGTGTTTTTCTTATCAATGCCAACTCTTTTTTTTTTCCTCCAATACATTCAAATGCGAGAGTGGACTTTATTGCCTAAAAGAAATTCCAGACAGCAGCTGATACAATCATTTATTTCCAACTATAGACACTCTAATATGCTGCTGTTCTCCTCCCTCTCTTGTGCTGTGTCAATACAATCTCTAATTATCACTTCCAGTCTATCATCAGCTTTAACCAAATAACGTGTGACAATACAGAGAGGGAAGAACTCGATGACAAAAGCACTCAGAGGGATGAGGTTTCAGATCCTTTTGTATTTACCCCCCTTAGCTGGCATCTCAAACCTCAATTTCTACAAACGGTGAAAATTGTGTTTTCCAACGTGAGCTGTAAATAGCTACTACTAAAAAGCACAGCAAAACACATACCTGTATTCTAAGATGTACCCGGTTTTTATGAAAATGTCATTGAAGTTTCAGTCGAGCATGGAGATGTGTAAAGTATATTCTAAAGGGAAAGGCATTTTTGCCTTTTCAGTCAGGATATGAAGAGAAATGAAGAATGAATAAAAAGAGGAAAGGATGTATAAAAAAAACAAAAGGAGGCTACCACCTAAAACTTGAAGTTTTATTGTAAAAACAAATATTACATAAAATACACTGTTTAAGTTCTGCACACTCTCTGGACCAGATCCAGGACCCTGCTGAAGCACTGACTATGAAAATACTTTTTCACAATCTGGAACAGGTCAATTTTGTACACTGACATTCCCAATTCAGCTTCTGCCCTGGTGAAGCTGCTCACTGCCCACAGATGTTGGTCTTGGTAAAGACCAGCCTTGGTAAAGAAGCCTTTGGCTCTACTCGAGGATATTTTTTGTATTTGGTTTATCCTCCCCAGAATGATTCATCTGTGTTAGCACCAAATCCCTCAAGCACCAAGGCACAAGGCCCCTGTACAAGTGCTGCTAGAGAGCTAGTCCCCTAGTTTCCATTTTGCTATCAAGCTGTATCCTAGTTAAAAAACAAACTTGCGATGATCTGGGGCGTGGATTCAACATTTCCTGAAAGAGCTGACAATAAAAATATTTCTAAAAGAACAGGGCAAGGCCCTCTTTTTGCTAATGCTCTTTGAGCACAGCGGAAAAGTTGTCAATATAGAGCAACCTAATGTTTTGAGAAAACGTTGAGAAGGTTTCACACTGTTCAGCTTTGCTTGAACGCAAAAGCTGACAGTCTGACATTTGCAGATTGATCTAAAGGTTTTATTTTTTTGGATGAATTTGAGTCCTCCGATTTTTCCTCCTGGTTCTTTTTCCCCTCCTCTTCACCAGCTTCAGGACGCTTTCGCTTTTTAGCTTCGGGTAAATCATTAGCTGTTCCTCCTTTCGCTTTCTCAGTCCATACCTTTTAAAGAAAGCCCATCATTAAAAAACCTCCATACCCCCTACAAAACAGGCCACAAAACTTGCTGCTTTACTTTATACATCTACTTTCTCTGATTATAAAATTATATTCTTCTAAAATTATGCTTCTTAAGAACTGGTAGAGATTTCCAATTAAGTTAGGGGCTTCTTTTTAACTTCCTTATGTTGCAAAAGCATTCTCCTTCAAAATTATACTTCCCACATAAGAAATTCAAGCTTTAATTGTCTTCTGGACAAAGAAACCTAAAAGGTGTTAAAACAGTTAAGCCCCAATGAATGAATTTTGGCTATACAGTTTTTATTCGATAGCACCTACACTCCTCTTGTTTTTTCTTCAAGTTTTTATTGATTACGTTTTTGCCTGATGCCTCCATTTGCAGAAGCTGCTTTCAAGTCTTAATTATTATTCAGAAATCAATATACTTAATATTTTCATAAAATACAATCTGGATTATAGCTCAAATCAAAACATAAGTACCTGGAGATGGAGGACAGTGGCATTTAAAGAAAACTCCTAACTGAAAGTAATCACTGAACTTGGTGGAAAAAAAAAAAATCTAAAAAAAAACAGAACAGCAAGTGCTGTCTTACCATTCTTTCTTCTGCCGACAGCACTCTAAACTGATTCATGCCTTCTTTTATTACTTCTGCTTCATTCAGATCAGGATTATCTGTTAAAATGTTTGCTCTGTTCTCTTCTAGCCATAACTGGAATCCTGTTCTTGGTCTAAAACAAGCAAAAAAGAGAACTGCGAGTTCTTGAATGTTATAGGAAAACCATATTGCCTCCCTCCCAATAACATTTCTAAACATCTGACTGGATTTTTTTGTTTTGAAAGAAAAGACATACTAGACAGTTCCCTTTCTCCTATTGCAGTATGCTTGAAGGACATGCTGACAAGGCAAGACTAGACTGAAATATTGTTATTAAAATTGGGATGCAAGTGGAGATTTCAGTGGAATTTCAGAACTGGAGAATGACAAAGTATAGTTGGGCTCATCAGGTTGACAGGATCCTAAAGACAGATCACTGAAATATATTGTTTTTCCCCCATCATTCTTGCCATTTGTTTTGGAACTTCGTATATGAAGGTTAATAAAAAGAATGCCAATCCAAATGAATAATAATTACCTTAACCCTCCTCATTATTAGAGTAGATGGGATTACTAGAAAATGTATGTACTTGAGAGGAATAAGACAATTTAAAATGTGGGGAAAAGACATGCTGCTTAAGTAATACAAGTATTTTGTTTGGTTACATGTGGTGTTTCTTGTTGCTGTTGTTTAAGCACTAAAAGCCTTATATAGCAGGACTTAAACTTTTCATTTAAACCACTTAGCTTTCATATCTCCCGAGAGATTAATAGATATATTTAAGTCTTAAATGTTTCATATAAATGGAACTGGCATGGGGGCATGCTTTCACTTTTCATTCAAAGGTCACTGTATGATGCATGAGCGCTACCAAGCAAAAATAAATGGTCAGAGCTTAAAATTCACTTATTATTCACTGATACTCCACTTTGAATAACACTACTGGTTTTACTGGAAAAGATTATCAGACTTTTTTTTTCTTTTCCCCTCCCTCCCTCCATAAAGATTAGAATGTGGATATTTAGAAATCCCACTGACCTCTTTTATGGCAAATTATTTGATAATATGTATACTATAAATAGCAGTTTGCTAAACTTCTGAAGTGAATTCACAAGCATGACAGCTTGCTACCTACCACTTATCTTGCTGTTATTCTGCTTAGGCCAGTGAAGTGCCTTCAGAAGCAAAAGGATGTGTTTTTAGATCAGCTATCCCATCAGAATTGAAATACAACATTGAGCAACAAGTCTCCATTCACCTTTTGTTTTCAGTGTTCTCCTGCGCAGCAGCTTTGTCAACAGGAGACTCATTTTCTGCTTTTTCTTCTCTTTCTTCCACTATTTTTTCACTAGAATTTGCTGTACGAGGCTGAAAAAAGGAGGCTGCCGAAACCTATAGAAATAATTGAGATTAAAACACTATTAAGAATAATTCAGTGCAGAATGCAATTTCTGCAACTAAAGCATTTTTTTTTAAACCCAGGTCTATAAATTTCTGCAGTATGCTTGAATGAGCTTTGTCATCTTAAGATGCTTTACTCAATCAGCAGGATTTTATACTTGATAAAAGCTGGTAAAATTCAATTTACTGCTCTTTGCTCACTGAAACAACATTTTAAAAAAAGAAAGACTGGAGACATTACCTGCTTGGACTTTGGTTTGGGAGTTAGAGGCTTTATAACCTGAGACTTCTCCTTGTTCACAACCCGACTGCTGGACGAAGTTTTCTTTGAGTATTTGCTCATAGAGTCCAGAACATTAGTCAAGGGAACCACTGGGTCCTTTTTGTTAGATGACACCTACAAAACAAACCATTAGACTTTGTATTTTCAGTCATATTCCCTTCCACAACACAGATTCCTGACATAGTTAAATTATAACTTTAGATACACTAATGCGTTGTGATTTTTGGAACACCGCAATCAAACCAGTCGCAAAATTCTTACCTTAAAGGGATTCACTCGTCCTTGGCTGCTTGATGAAATTACAGCTATTTAACAGAAAACAGAAAAGAGAACATACACACATAGGTACATATACAGGTACACCTATTTGTGTGTATAAATACATAAGTGTATGAATATATATTTTTATATATATGAAAAAAAAAAGTGTGTATGTTTTGCATGAGCAAATGAAACAATTTCAGCCTCAATTCCAAAACCAGGCCTACATACTCATTGCGTGAGATTAAGTCTCCTCTTCAACAGTCTCTGACCCATTGGTCATTTTAAGCTCTAGACATCAGCTTCTCCACACAAAAAGAAATTCCCCCTGTTTTGGGGAGAAATTTTGCCTAAACACCTAAAATGAAATTTTATGAAGATACCAAGTTAAGCAAACCCCTTAAAAAAGCAAAACTGGGAGAATAATGATTAGAAGATACCTCTTGACAGCACTATTATGTGCTAAATTTTAGGGGCAATAAAGTATAAACAGGAGCAGATATTGTGAGGATTGAGGCACAACAAAGGTTTTTTCTTCCTTTCCCCCCTCCTCCCTCTTCTCTCCCTAGAGTAAATGGAGATTTACTCACCAGACTTAGGAGTAATCACCTCTCTTGAGGCAACACCTTTGGAGAAAGGATTTGGCCCTTCAGAACAAAGAAAGCGGTACGTATTGAAGTGCAATAAAATGTAATAGCATTAACTCGCTAAAAGCAAGACAAAGAACCCAAACACGTAAGCAAATCATAGCAAATCCACATCTTCAAGTATGATTTTTCCTTCTCAAATTGTACATATGGTTTTATAAAGTTGCCTGTTATCTTTACCTGGATTTATAGGAGTTGTATACTTATTTACCAAATCTGATTTTTAAATGGATAAACTTTTATACGTATATAGAACTCTAATATATGAAAGTGACAAGCAAGACTTAAGTAAATGTCTAACAACATTTGTCTAGACAAATGTCTAACTACAAAAGATGTAAACTCTATAAAATACAAATGAGGCAATGTAAAAATAAATATAGCAATATATAAACCAATATTTTTGTTTTATACATAAAGTTACCTGACTTCACTTTTTTCGTTTGGAGATTAAAAACAACCTCCTTCACAAGCGCAGTCTGTCAAGAATAATAACTGAACTCATTTTGCTTTTCTCTGCAAAACCACCACTTAAAGTGCAAACACAAATTTCTCAGTACATATAAACATACATAAAGATAGGAAGCAAAGGAGTTTAAAAAGAGGCAAGAAATGCTTCAGCATCCTGATGGAGAGATCACAACACTACAGACTGCCCGAGAACTCTCCTCCAAGAGGTAAAAGTCTGGTTGCTAACATGGGGTGTGCTCAGCAAACTCCCTGGCAATTCAGCTCCTGCAGGATTTGAGCTGAAACCAAAAGTAATTTTCATAAGGTGAACCCCTCCATTAGAAACGGTATTAAATAGCAAAAAAAATCCCCAACATTCCCTTAAATAATTAAGTACACTGTCATCTCTTCAGCAGCAGTTTGTGCAGATGCAAAACTTGTTATTCTGCAGCCACCAAGACACAGGCTGGAATATGGATCCATTCCCTGGAGTGCAGTTACCTCGCCTTTCCCAGAGGGATTTGCAGGTAGTGGGAAGCTCACAGGCAGGAACTGCTGGGTGTCACCTGGTTGCTGTCACTGCACATTTTTTCTCTATCAACACGTGAACAAGTCATGTCACAAACTACCAGGCATGTTCTAAGTAGCAAAAAATACTAGTCTCTGTTACAACTGCAAGCCAGACTCAAAACTGCATGAAGCAAACTGAATTATTTTCTATCCACAGGAATGTTTTCTAAAACAAACTTCCTTGTGCTTAATTTGTAGGCCCCTGACAAGTGGTGTGCCTTAGTTTTACTTAATTTTATGTCTCTTTTTTTGTAAACTAAACTAAAAGAAAAAAATACAACCCTGTTTGCATAGACTTCAAAGTTACCCTAATTACAGGAACATTTCAAGAGTTGTGATCTGTGACACAGATGTGTCTGTGAAAGACACATCTAGATAATCTCCAGTCTATGTGGAGAACGTATATTTTTTCTTCTTACTCTGTTTATGCGTCTCTGGTGTTTCTTCTGCTTCCTCACATGCATCAGCTTCCTCCTCATCTTCCATTTCTTGGTCCTGCTGAATATTCCTGACAGGCAGCCGACTCCACTCTGTGGCAGAAGTGCTGTAACTAAATGGAAGTAATTTATTAGGAGACAGCAGGGCTTTGAACTTCATCCAATTCAAAGGGAAAAGGGATGCTTCCTTAACTGGAACAACAGAAGTCTAGCTTTCTTTTCTAATTTAGGAAGTAAGAAAAGTAACATTTGGTATTTATTTACATTACATTGCTGATGGAACAGTGCTGACTACTGAAAGTTTAGATTCATTAACCACTTCAGTTCACCCTAAAATTGCACACCAAGTGCAGCCATGAAGTGATATTCATAGTTTTAAGGAAGACCACACATGGCTATGAAATTCCTTTGAATTTATATCCAGTTACAAGTAGAGCCATTGGCTTTAAACATTTCTGCACACCAGAGAGAAGGCTCAAACAGAAGTAGCATGTTTTTGTTAGCCCTTTTAGTGTGAACAGCATTGCCATCATTGTCAGAAGACTTTATCAAGGAGATGTGTCAACATCTTCAATAATTTCAATTTAAACATTCCTATTTCTAACACTATGAATAAAACCAGGTTACATCTGCATGCACAAATAAATACACAAGTGGTAATTCAGATACATATTTTCAGTTTGGAGTTCAGGCAGCAAGTTTGAGCGTCTGATCATTATTTTCCTCGTTTCCCAATAACAGTACATACATTTCTTGTTTTTTCCTCCTAATCTTTGATGATTACTCAAGTGTGTATATGCAAACAAAGGCTTCATTTCTTTCTACCAGAACATTAGTATTAATCTAGCTAGAACAACACAATGTTTGTGATGCACTTTGAGTGGCAAGTCACAGATGTGGGATTACTGTGTTCATTTATGACCCAAATTAACAGGGCAGAGCATTTACAAAGGAGTTTTAACCTGTCATTTCATAAACAATAAAGCAGCAGACACAGAGAAGCCCCTGAACTTATTGCTTCCTCTTTTTAAAGTAGATTTCAACCCTTATACATGAAATTACTATAAAAAAACAATGCTTCTGATATAACATCATGATACTTTTTCCATGGATTATCAGACCAGTTGTTTGCAACTATTCTCTTTATAGCTATAATACGCAGAGGCCAAGCAAGAACACAACTATTCTATATGACCTACAGCTAAAAACAAACCAACCACCACTGGCCTCCTCTTGCTTTATGAGCAAAACAGACAAAGCAGACAGAGGCAGGAGAAGACAGGTAGATAGCAGAGATTAAGGATGTATAGAAAACTGTTATAGTTCTGGAGTTCTAGAGAGCTGGAAGAGAAGGAATATGTATCAATGGGGGAAATTCAGATGGGATACTAGAAGAGGAAAGGGATGGAGGACAGGAAATGGGTTTTACAATAGTTATGGGATGACATGAGGTAAAAAGACTGAGAGGAGCAAGAAAATAGGCTGGAACCAAGTAAGCTGGAGAAAAGAGCAACTTGGCACCGAGTCCTCTCTGCCTCTGAAGCTGTTGGACACAGACCAACAGACCAACCACAGACAGGAGGGTGAATATTCCAGTTTGTGTTGGTGCTAACCACTAATAGATCCTCAACAAGATATGAGCAAAGACATACTATTCTATATAGATAAACACCATTTACAAATACAGCAGCACAAACTGCCCCTTTGTAACAAAATTCATTGTAGCTCATGTTTCAGAACAGCAAAAACACATCAACTGGACCAAAATGTTAATATATCTGTAAAATATTTTCCCACGTTTTTAAAGTCACAGCAACTGGCATTACCCAGCACTCAAATGACTTCGGAAATCCTCTTCCTCCTCCTCTTCCTCCACTGCTGTTGCTATTTCACTCGCTTTCTCCACTGCCATCTCGCTAAGTCGCTGAGCCAGATTCAGCCTCCGCGAGCGAGAGGCATACTTGATGGCTAAGTTCACCACGTTGTGTGTCATGAGGTCAGCCAGTTCCACACAACGAAATTCACGCTCCAGTTTACAAGAAAGCTGAAAGAAGAAAAAACAAGCTTCAAGAATCACACACTTCACAGTTACATCTCTTAGAATAACCCAGAACAGCACAACCAGCGACTAGGAAGGGGAACAAATCCTCCTTGCACAAGCAGCACAGCTTTAGACATCCATTCAGAGAGTGCCAGGTCATTCTTGCATCTAAGTACAGAGCACTTGCCCAATTTAAATAGTGAGAAGAGTCTAACAGATCTTCAAGAGGGAACATGTGTTGATATTCAGTTCTTTTCAGCAATAATTAAAGCTTCTATGGGAAAGTCTAGCAGGTACAAAGCCCATCAGTCTCACAATAATTCTCCAAACTAGTTTAAATAATGCAGTACAGACTGAAGCCTGCTCTGGTCTTAAGTGTCTTGCCTCCAGCAAGGGCCCTGTAAACCCAATTTGCTAATCCTGCAAATTTGTACTTTTGTACCTGGCTCCCCCAGACTCCTGGAGCAGGATATTATGATCTTGATGGACTGAATGACTCAGAGACACCAAACATCATGAACTGCATGGCAAAAAAAGGCTAGTTGGGGAGTCTTCCCACCCTCCATCCTGAGGAGCACTAACAACATTAACCACAGTCACCGCTCCCTAAATTTGATGTCCTGGCTGCTAATAAGAGAAATCATGTTAGAACACGAATCAAATGTCATCTCCACAAAATAAAATCTAAGAGATTCTTCCCACTTTTTATTCATTTGTACTTACGGCAAAGAGTTTCATTAGGAGTTCTTGTTGTTCTTTTGCCAACTGATTTTTAGCCATTTCATTAATTTCATAGCCATTTTTTGATAAGTAATCCATATGGTTTTGAAATACAATAGAACGCCAGTATTGTTCCTGAACAAGGGAGATAACCATACCAGACATCAGAGGGAAAAGAATCCACAGATCAACGCCTAACAAGTTACCAATAATTTTTTAAACAGTTTATTCTTAAACATTCTTTTTGTTTTGTAACAAGTCTGAGCAGTAAACAATTGCCCTTAATGTCAAAGTTTACTGAAAAAAAAAAATCCACACACAAACTGATCCAAATAGTCTCCATGTGTAGCAAATTCCACTTATTCCATATATCATACGCTTTCTGCAGGACATCAGACTTATATGCTCACCAACTTACTACTAGCATAGATGATTCTACAATAAACTTGATTATTTGACCTTATTATTGCTATCCCAGAGCAAGTTGCATCTATTCTAGGGTATTTTAGTATCTGTGAGCAGTAATGACCATTGAGAGACAGAAACAGAAAATAGAACTGAGATGGGTTTAGGGAAATACTAGCGTGGCATTAGCCCAGGCTAGGTTTGTGCAAAATAAATATCAACATACTCAAAACCAGTATGTTTTCATTAGATCTATTAGGCTACGTCTGTTTCTTTATGAGCAGGATCTGCACAGAAGTACATATCAAGCTAAATAAACATTTCCTCAAGTTTCCTTTCTATTACTTAGTAAGGACAGTGGAAAAAAAAAGAAAGAGCTTGTAACAAATGGAGAGCACTTGAACTGAATGAAATCAAATTAAAAAAAAAAAAAAGATGAAGAACCCTCACACACTTATTCTCTATATATTTTTCTCTATCTTTCTCTGTATTTATATTAAGGAGAAAAAAATTCAAGTGGCATTAAACTGTCTCCAAGGTTAAGACCGAATCCCAAGATATTTAAAGCAGTAAAAATATATACAGATATTTTTCTAGATTTATTCTACATGTATATAATACTTCAGTCTGCCTCTGCCTCAAGAGGATAAGTGAAGCTGAAGGCCTATATTATCAGAATGATTATGTGCATTGGAGAATAAGGATTTCGAGAGCATCTTCCAGAAATTGTTATGCCTAAAATATTAGAAAAGAGCCACTTTTAAAGGAGTCTCAAGTTGGATTCTAAATTTTGGTGCATTCAAGAACACTAACTGTTACCAACTTAATAAATAAATAAATAAATTTAAAAAGAGGCTTCACTGGTCCATAGGCGAGTGAATTAATTACATTCACTGCCACTTCTGTCAACATTGCCAGCTTTATTTGGCATTCTTGAATGAATTGTGAACAAAAAGAGAAATCTATACAAACCACTGAACCCAAATAACCTCCTTAGCCAGGTGTCTTAATCAGAGTTTGTATTGCCCTCTTCATAATAGAGATTATTAAATCCCTATAGGAATCTTGTATAATCCGTACTATGGGGGTATCATGTGTAGACTCAATAGCATTTCATACCTCCATCTGTCCTTTTTCCGTCATAACTTGACAGTAAGGAAGTTTAAAAGATAATATTGCTACAGCAGGACGTGGGAGCGTAGGTGGGAATCGAGCTCCTTTACAAGGAATACACCTGCACAAGGGGAACAAAAACAACATACAAACCTCATCACCTCGGAGTCACCAGTTGTTCCACATCTAAATCATATCTCCTAAGCAGCAAGATACATTAAGAGGATTTGTCCTTTAAAAAGTAGTAATTAAAATACTGATTTAAATAGAGCAATGGGTAAGATTACATTGTAGGGGGTTATTTTTACAGTGCAACCAATAGGAGATTTTAAAAACAGCAAAGCACATATTGCACTTGTTCACACCAAAAACTGTATATATGACACAGAATCCTAGCTCACATAACACATGACTTCAACAGAACTACAATGTGGTGATGCAATTCATTAGAATCCAAAACTACTGAAAAATGAGGATTACTAGAAAAAAATCAAAAAAAGCAGATGTCTTTACTCTGATGGGGGTTTTGGACTTTGTGAAAATAGTGCTGTGTTTCAGCACATAGGGAAAGAAAAAGGTAGCAGGGTGTCACAAATAAGCATATACTAAAATAGTAGCTTTACTGCTCCATGATATTCAAACCAGCACAGCCTGGCAGCAATCACTTGAGCAAAACATCAATGAGGAAGAACAGTCTCTCTAGCAGCAGTTCTGCTGCATTGACAAAAACGTCTGCTTGTAGCTTTAAGCTAGAGTTTAAGCACTAAATAAAAAGAACAGGAAGCATTAGTGTTCTGGCTATCTATGTTGATTAGAGCATATGGCATTTCTACAAAAACCCTCCCCCTTTCTTATCTTTAATATGCTAGTGGCTTTGAATAAGATGTTCTTGGCAATTCAGAGAACAGCAGCCTTTCTTGGAGAAGTAAAAATAAATAAAAAAATAAAAAATAAAGCACTCCTGATGACTGACTCACAGCTGACCAACCCACCAGGCTGATGTGTCCTGCACATTTTTAATGAATTGCCTAGAGGTCAATGTTACTTAATGATCTGGAGGAAGAAACAGACAGAGAATTGACATTTACCAGTGAGAGACATGTTATTTCTCCTATTAAAAAAAAAAATAAGAGGATTATAAGGAGCGTCACATGCATTTAAGTAAAATCCAATCTCTCCCCAGTCTCTACAATTGTACATAATTAGCAAAATAAAAGATGTATTCCTATAAAAAATGTGTAAGTTGGTAGGAAAAGATAGATCATTGAACAAACCATGCTCAGGAAGTAAAGGTCTAAGATTTTTTTATAACATATCACTATCATACATCATCTTACAAAGCAAGGGCTCCTTCTCAGCTAAATACTTATTTGAACACACTGCTCTTCATGAGCCATTTAAATACTGGCACAATAACAGCCAGTTCTGACTTCTCTGTGCCTAATAATAACACTAATAGGAGTGGATTCTTCTCAAAAGGGCAGAAAGGGAAAATATAGCTAAGAAATAAAGTTAAAAAATTAAAATACATCAAGAGCAAAAGTAGAATCTTAACAGTAACATTAAGCTTTGATAGCTTTCCATAGAAAAGTGCACTTTTATGAATGTGCCTGCATCAGAGATGAGTGATCTTAAAGAGTGTGCAGGCCAGTCAGCCAAGACAAAACCCTAATCTCAGTTAGTTAAACACTGTAAAACTTCAGCGAGTTCACTCAAAACGAATTCAGTTAAGAAAAGCAAATGTAGAATTAGTTATGGACTAAATCATTTACTGCGCATAAAACTAAAACAGGGAGCTGTTTTAGTAACAGTTGTTTTCAGTTTCTATTACAGCAAAGTGTTCTGCAAAATAAGTGTAAGACAAAGCATTTCCTCCATGAAGTGTCTGACCTGAGCTGCTGCGGATTTTCGTGGATGCCGACTACCCAGTAATGATCAGATTTTCCTTTGCAATGCTCTCTCATGTTACACACTGGAATCCAGGTATTTCCAAATCCACGGTTCAACATCCGCACGATCCCCTCGGAATCCACATAACAGGGGGTACCTGTTGGTAAAAAGGGAAAATTATTCTGACAGACGGCTCTATCCATAACTAGTGTGGTAAGTTTGAACTGGTTTATGCCACTGGGAAATAACACTTAATCTTGCTCGAAGGTAGTGTCCTAACACCGAAATGCATGACCCAACTGGGAACACTCGTTTCCTTAGAAAGCTGCGCCACCTTCTGACAGCCAACACTGCAGCTTGCTGAGGGATTCACATTCAAAATTCAAAGCTTGGAAGCATTTTATTTAGAATTCAAATTCCTACTATGGGGGTAGTTTTTTTTTTTTTTTTTTTAATAGCTATTTTACCATGACTTGTTCTAGCCACCATAAAAACTTCTTTCCAAGCTACCAATTACTCTTCATGGGCTTTTGCTGACACAGCTACGTTGAATGTGTCTATCACAGCACATTAATGCAATTTATTTCTTTGTACTAAGAAGGACAACCAACTGGCAAAAAAAGTCCTGATAATATTCTAGTGTATGCTTTTCGTATTGAAAAACTATATTAAACACTTTAATAAATATACTTAAGAGTGGAAAAAAAAATAGAATTTTGTTTAGCATTAAAAAAATATTTTATTTTTATTTAAATTCAAGCCCCAGGATCACCTTTACTAAAAGGCCATCAGTTATCCAAACTCTCCTCCAGAATTCCCCCAATATTGTCAAGATTTCTCAACATCACACATGCAGACATACCATACCTTCTGCTGAGAATCCAATCCACGTCAAATAGGATTTCTTAGCAAGAGAAAGAGGGTCTCCATGCAAAACCTGTTTTTTCTTTTTTCCCATTTCCAGCAGCTGCACTCCAAGACATTGGTCCCCATCAAACCCAGTACCTAGGAAGATGTTGTTCAATGACTGTGTTGAGAATAAAAGACTTATCTTGCCTCTCAGCCCAATATGAGTAAGCTTTAAACCAAAAACTAATTCTAACGCATTGCTATTCATGAAGAGTATTAAACAAGTGACTATTTGTCATTTCGGATACATAAAGTACATATTACAAAGGAATCTTGGAAGTAGTTATTATATGCATTGTGACATTCTGGAAATGTAGGTTTGATCTATTTGTCTCACTGTTGCAGAACTCTTTCCACATAGGTCAACCTAAACACTCAAATGTGAAATATAGGATTGGCAATCAGATTCCAAAGATTTACAGTTCGATACAGTAAAAGCATCATCAGGAAGCGAGGAAAAACAAACAAATAAAATCCTTCTGTTCACTAGGTACCAGCTAAGCAGTATTTGAAGCTAACAGGAGAGGACTGAAAACATAGCCCCAGCTGAAAACAGACAGAAAGGAGAAACTACCTCTGTGATAAATAATCATCAACTGCTCTCCATGTCCTGCCATAGACACCACTGGACCTGGAAGACTGAAGATCTCTTTCTGAACCCCTCCAACGGTGAAGACACGAACTAGCAGGGCACTAGTGGCACAAGCAGCCCAGCCATGACCCAGACAGATGGCCTCAATGTCTTCATCCTCTGGCATATCCACTGTCCACTCCTTGTTCGCATCCCATGAGCTGAAATGAATGCAGTGGAGCTTGCTAAATGAGAGAGAAGAACAACAGATGAGCACCTCAGTATAAATTTTATATATACACATATATATATCACTCAAAAATACACTGTGCGCTTAAATCACACCAATATATTATGTTTGTATCATAGATCTAGAACCTGTGACTGTCATACAGCAGAACTACACTATCCTACAGATCACCAGCAGCTGGTTGCAAGGTCATTAACTCTTATTACTCAAGAGCTGATGAGACAGGTCGGCCTCCAGCACTGTAGACACAGAGCCTCTAAATCACCAAGCTGAGACAGTTTGGAGGCCTGCAGGGAGATTTTTAGATGGAAATAGATAAGTGTTCTGCTTAATTAACATTAACAAGAACTGAAGGTGATCAGTACCCCTGCGTATGAGTCCTCTTTACACGTTTATCACATTAGACTATCTTTCAGGAGAGGAAAAAAAGCGAAAGTCAAAAAATCAGTCCTGCAAGCTTAACCGAGAATTATCTGTAACCAAATCGCGCACAGCTCTTGATAGTTTACCTGCATGTTCACCTTAATTAAAAAATAAATTTTAAAAAGTTTTTAGAATCAGATAATTGATAGATACAAAAAACATTTTAAAAGGCAAGGTCTTTTTCAGCTTAACGTAATGCCTTATGTGCAAAAATAAGCATATATTGAAGAAATCTCTTTCTTCAAGGTAACTCCACAGGAACTGGCAATAAAACATTGTTGTGACTACTCTTTCATAAAAGGGTCTAAGTGGCCCAGCTGTTTAAAACTTTCTACCATGATTTTCAGAAACTGACATTATTCAATGTTTATTCAAGAATTGACTGGGTATCTCCTTAACAGCAACATGAAAAGGAACTATAGAGCCATTATGATTTTGACTTGAGCAGATTGTAAAGCTACTCATGTTCACAGTTGCCTTTGAGCTAAAAATGCAAGCAGTTTGTGTGTGTGTGTTTATATTAAAAATAAAAGAGTCTTCAGGAAGTAAAAATACACAAATACATTTTTTCAGTATTCCCCAAGTCTTCAGTCAGGTTGCTGTGAAAAATTGCCCCTGAAATCAGTCCCATAAATAAAAATAAAATCAAAATTAGAAGCCAAAAACTTCAAAAAAAGCACTAAAAGCAGAAATATCAGGAACATGCTAAGTGCAATTTCATATTGTGACTTCCACAGAGGAAGACCATGACTTACCTTGCCAGTTCCTCCGTGCTCTCACAGGCTAATAAAACAGCTTCAGTAGAAAGGTCAGCCATCGTGTGATTCAGGGAATTTGGCAGGTGTGTCGCGTGATGTATGGAGGTATCATGAAATTCTATATCTATAGCATTGTCTTGCTCATCATTGTAACAGCGTATGATACCAACAGAATTCCATACCTTTAAAAAGCAGTCAAGGATACTAAATGCCCTGAACAACTTACTATAAACAGCCAAATTAGACAGAAACTCATTGTTTTCTATTCATTGCTTAAGCATCCTTGGCCTTAGAAAATGAAGCAGAACTTGTATTAAGAAAAACAGGCAGCTAATGTAAGGCTTAAAGCAAGAAACCACAGATTCTAATTAGAAAGGATCTTCAAATAGATTTTAGCTACAATTCAACAGCAGGGGTATAAACTGTATAGCTTGCTTTTGTCTTAAAGCCAAATATTTGTTTCTACTTCAAAAGCAAGCTAAATAAAAAAAGTATACCATTGTGCAGCCTTTGTATTTATAGAAAGTTACTTTTTACCATTTAGCTTGCCATTTTGAAATACTAAAAATCTAAAATCTTGGGAAAGATTAGATTAAGATGCAGCAAGAGCAGGACAACATTAATGAAGGAATTCAAATAGATTTACCATGAAGCGATGCATGAGATGTACAGGGGTAGAGCCAGACTGGAAAGGCTTTTGCTTGGGGGTTGGCATTGGCCCATCATATAAAGGCCGTTGAGTAGATGATGGTGGTAAATCTGGAAAGCCAAGAGCCTGATCCTCATCCTCCTCCTCCTTTCCAAGGAGATTAGAATTAGCTTTTATCAACCCAATATCTAAAAGTTAAAACAACAAAAATGTTTATATTTTCCAAGAGTTAACATGGCAGAAAATAGGGAAAAAATTGTAAAATAATGAAGATTTGCTTGGAATAATACAGCAGAATATGTTGGAGTAGGGGATGCACTTGTGAGATGGTCCCAGTAAAAGTGGGACCATCTTCTTCTGAAGAAAGAAAATTATTGAAAATTAATTCAATTCATACCTAGTGAATTATCATCGTCATCAATTATTGTCCGTCTTGGATGGCCTGAAGTAGGCACAAGGTCATCATCATCGTCACCACCATCATCTTCATTAGCTACAGCCTTCGGGGAAGACTCTGGTTCAATTGTATCTCCATTTAAGTAGTCATCATCCTCTCCATCAAAGAGATCATCATAGTCTTTTGTCGCTGCACTAGCAACCTAAAACCAAGTGAAGAATTATCATGAACCTTCTTTTGCACATTTTGAGTTGGAGGACTGACTTCATCATTAACAGCTGAAAACAACAACAAAAAACCCGCACAACAGGGAACTTTCAAACACAAAACCATGCTCAGTATCATTTCATAACCTAAATAAGCTTGCAAATTTAAAAAATATTTGATATATGTGCTGATCACCTTAGCATTGGGTTTCTTTCCCTCACCAACATTTTCCAGCAACCCCAGATTTCCTTCAGTATCTGTATAAGCAATTTGCCCACATTTTGGGTGCCATGCCAGCCCACAGATTGTATATTTTTTCTCATGTTTCATCCTAAAAAGAAAATAAAAAATGTTTTGGTAATCTTCTCAGGGCAGGAATCTGCCTAAGTGTTAGTGTAAAAAAATGACAACAATAGAAACAGAAATTGAAAAAATAATAAAGAGATTATCAGTATAAAAAGATACTATTTAAAAAGAAAGTCTACTTTTCTATGAAATCAGTAATTTAACTTTTAAAGTCAAAATCACATTCATAAAATAGTTTGCTGCCACATGTAGAATATAAAGTAATTCTTCAACAAATATATATTCCAAAACTGTTCAATTATAAAAAGAACATTCAGTAGTTTCTCTTGTATCAAACTGATAACTTAGCCCTCTGTCTTTTCCCTCATTCTCACAAAACAGCCTTACCATGAATAATTTGCACCTGGATCTTTAATTCTTAACATATGCTTTACAGTAATAATCATTACAAAATTATAAACACAAGATACACATACCAATAAATCCCTCCTTCCCTTACTCATTTCATTATTTTTTTAAATGAAAGAGGGCACTTTTAAATAAGCAAGATAAAATGAAATTTGTGTCTATTTTTCCACCCTTCAGAAAATGATTATCCTTCCAGTGATCTTGCTTTTTGAATCTGGGGGAAATATTATTTTCATCAATATTACCCTTTCATCAGCTAGAAAAACTAAAGTAAAACTAGAAGACAACTCAACTTAAAAATAATAAAAGTCATTCCTTTTGCACACACAAAGGTAGACTATGGAATTTGAACAAGAGGCCACATTCATGTCTGTCTTGCTCTTTTTTTTTCCAGATCCTTCAGGTTACACAGAAAGGAGAGCAATGTGTCATGTGAATATGATCACATTTCTGTGAATATTGGAGCAAACTTCTAGATTTACCCTGTAAAATTTACAGGGTAAAAACTCATAGAGTAATTTTTAACCTTGTAAATCTTACAAAGGGTTTTCAGGAGGCAGAGTTCTAATATTTACACAAATAAGTCTTAAATATATAACAAAACTCTTACTTTTAGAGGGGGGAAAAAAGTATTTAAGAATTTATGGAAAAACACTGGATACCTCTCTATGCACTCCTGGGTTGCTACCTTCCATACCACTATACTCCCATCCACGCTTCCAGCTGCCAGGTATTGCCCACAGGGAGACCAGACCACAACATTCAAGGGCTAGTGAGAAAGGAAAATTAGAGAATATTATTGATAAAGCATAGACAGCACATAAAATAGGTATGTTGTAAGAAAAAAAAAAAAAAAAAAGATAAAAATACATGGCAAGCCACATCCAGTTGCACATACTAGAGCTCTAGACAGCCTCCTAGAAAAATCACTCTAAAAACTTTCTTTAGAATATCCATTTTTATGTTACTAAAATTTATAATGAGGTCCAAAAAAACCCTGATTCTACATGCCTGGACAGAAGTGGAGTACATTGTTGCTTTTTAACATAATTAATACAGATCCACAAAATAAATCAAAGGAAATGTTCTGTATCTTTATAGCATCCCAGTTATAGCACAGTTGTGAAGTCAGTAAGTAGCATTAATGGTGTCTATAAACACTAAACTAAGGAAGTGGTCCTCTTTCCCAGAGGTTCCAAGTACATCATATTGAAAGTAGGAAGATGACACAGTTCATGCATTACAAAATAGCTAAATTTCAATTTAATAAAACAGTAGACAAATGATATCTCCACTGTATAAGGAAAAAATACTCCAAATGTTTTCCCTAATATGCTACATATTTAGAACGAATTGTGAAAAGATGTTCAGCTGCACTCAGTGATTCACTGGCAAACTTTACAGAACTGGTTTGATAATGTAAAGGTAGGTGAAGAACCACTATCACGTAAGGACATGCTCAGCCCTCATCTAGTATCTCTTGCCTTTGTAAACTACCATAGTTCACAACAGAAAGCATTGGATCAGAAATGAAAAACAAAAATAATCTGAGCAGTCATGACCAAGGGGCAGGTAAAGAGACCTCCACCCACCCACAAACCCTGTTCCAAAACACATATTTCTAGCAGAGTAAGGTTTAAATTATACAAAGTTTAGCAGACACCTTGTTTATGGACTGACCTGTGTGATGGAAGTATCCGATAGATCAAGTTTGTTATCCCAGGCTTCTCTTCTGTATAGCTTAACGGCTTTATCTACTGGAATTGCCAAGAACTGTTCAAAGGCAACAAAAATCAGAAAATTGAAAAGTTATTTTCCAGTCAAAACATTCAAAGAAATAGCAAACTGATTTCATAAAACAGCTCCTTTGTCCTTTCTCAGTACTTAACAGATCTCTTAGCATCCCAGCAATATCAACTGAAAAATAATCTTGAATTAAGAGACTCTACAGCTTTCCATATGCAACATACTGAAGCATGGCTGTTTTTATTTTAATCTTCACTTCTTTCTGGCAGAGAATCAAAGATATTGACAGCTGTAACATAAGGTTAGAAGTTCTTATTTATGAAACAGCTATCAAACATGCATAAATAGTTTTCAATATTCTGAGAGTAAGGCTTATGTTCTCCTTTTTTCTCCCTCTCCAAATCTGTTGATCAGGTTATGTTTTTTTCCTTATAAATCTTACTCAAATAGGTGATTCCTGAAGGTGACCATTTTATCTTTCACCAAACTATAAAAGTTACTGCCCAATTCTGGCAATTTTTTAAGACTTTTCACATTCTGCTTTATATTTATACTGCTTATATTTTGAAATATATTAGTATGAGCATCTAGCCTAAAAAATATCAAAAGAATATCTGTTCTTATGCAATATGCACATGAACTAGTTTGTACTGAAGATGATGGTCTCTTCCACAGAAAAGCTGTGCCTAATAGCAGGTAGTTTGAAGAGTGAATGTGGGCAAAGAGACCTCCCAAAGGCTAAGTCAGGGGAAAGAGTTACTCAGATAAGGTTTGGGAAGAAACACTGGAAAAACAGTCTTGAGATTTAATAGAGTGGAACACCAGTGCAGGATGAACAGAGTTTGCCAAAGTACTCTCCCAGGTCACAGACAAGGACAGAAGCCACAAAGTGATTTTACCAAATGGCCAAGTTTGCTCAATTCCCTGCCCTTAACTTCAAGGCATACTTTAATTTCAAACCTTTTCTGAAACATCTGCTCTCTCCAGTTTCTTGCTTTTTATTACCAGATACCACAGGGGCATCCTGGGTTGCAGAAACAGAGCCAGCCTTCTGTATCATTATGCAAATTTCACACTCCCAACCCATTTTGTTTAGTGATGTATTACATATAGTCCTATAGCCTCAGTACATATACAATGCAGTAGATGTATAGCATGTACTACTATGAACACCTTTAATCACAGCAGAATCAAATTTGTTCTTCAGATGAAAAGGAATGGAACAACTTACTATATAGAAGACATTTTACCAAGCCAGATTACTAATGGAACAAAATTTATTTAAATAAAAGACAGACTCTATTGCTTTGGTGCTCTGTTGTGAGCAATTAGGTTATTTCCCCCATGCACAATGTTCCTTCCTATTCAGCAACACAAGACTGTTTAACATTGTACTGTGCTGACAGCTGGTCCACTGCCAACATCAGTTGGCACTTAGAAACAAGTAACAATTTCCAGGCTTTTATTTTTCCTCAATACGAATTTCACCCCAAATATTTTTCTTATTCCCTGGCACTTGCCTGGATAAATTCTATGTTGTACTTCAAGAGAGAAATGGAGGATTAATAAAACAATATGTCACTTACTTTCCCACTTCCAGGTTGCCAGCCAAGCCTACATATTGATTTAGCATTTATCACATCATTACATTTCTGCAGCAGCTGCCAGCTTGTCACGCACGTCTGAAAACAAAACATTCAAAAATGAGTTTTCTAGCTTCGGGAAAATCCTCTGTATTGTAAAAATCTTTTAGGGAAAAATATGGGAAAATCTGAGAGGAAAAAACTCTATCAGTTTTGGAACTGAAATAATATATCTCATCCAAATGAGATGGTACACACCTCCAAGAACAAATAAGAGTCAGCTTAGACAAGAAAAAGACTTTAATTACAATACAACTATTTGAAGCAGAAATAAGATCATGGAACAAGTGCTTCCGATCAAATACAAGATGAATGAGTTCATATATCTTTAGATTAAAAAGAGAAAATTCCAACCAAATTGCACTTGTAAAATCCACTCCAACCGTAGCAAGGTGACACACTAGTGAGTTTAAACCTCACCTTTACAAATCAAAAACTGGAATGCACCAACCTGGATCCTGAGTCTTTGATAAACTAGATATGTGCATGTCACTGGGCTCTAGGGTCTTCAGGAGTCTTAATCTTATTGTAGGAAAAAAAATCTCTTCCCAGTTGAGGTAATCTTGCTCATATGATCAAGAGCAACCAGATCACTCAAAAAGATGATGCTCTGCACCATTTTTCCACCCTCACTAATTGTCAGTTTCCTCCAGCATTTCACATGAAGTTTGGTAAAATTAAATTAAAAATACATCTGGACAGCTCTATGAAAAGATGAAAATACTTCCTTTACCTTGAAAGCAACTAGTTAAAATTCTACAATAAGGAAGTTGGTGTTAATTGCTATCTTCACACAAAAGTGTTACTTTCAAATATGCTGAGAACAAGGTAGACTACACTGGCTCATGGTCTACTAAGAACAAGACCAACCAAGACTACCAAGATATCAAGGATTCCACAAACAAAGAACAGTCTGGAGCTATCAAAGCAACTGTTCAGTCTTAAATTTTGGAATTTCTCCCACAAGATAAAAGCATCACTTTCAGGCATTTCAGTATGTAGCTACCCTTAACTGTATAGGAATTTTAGATATAAACGTGTGTGTGTATATATAAATAATTTAAAAAAAAATTGCTACTGATGACCAAAAAAAGGGCATTTATTGCAATGCAGTTATTCCAATCCAGCTGTAGACTGTTCTTGCCCTTGGTGAAGGCCCCAATTTCTTAGGAAACATTAACTCTGAAAGGGGGTCCCTTTTACCTGATCTGCAATTTTCCATACTCTGACAGACCCGTCACAGCTTGCCGATGCCTATGCAAGAGATTGTTGTAAACAAAAAGAAAATAAAAAGATGCTGTACAAAAATAAAAGACTCGTATAACCATTGCTAGACATATATAAGCAGTTTTAAAAATGAAGTTTCTCAGTAAGTTAGATTTATGCCTAGAATTTTCTAACACTATCAAGCCTAAGTAGTTCCAAAGTATCAAAGTAAAAGCCTTTGATAGTTCCACTTGATTCCACTCTACCGTAACAAATTTTCATACTTAAGTGGGATGCTCACAAAAAATGCTCAACATTATTGTTAAATTATTTCAGTGAATAGACGTCTCCTCTCTCAAATCAGAATGGTATTAGGGAATAGAGAGTAATTGAAGATAGAGTGTAACTGAGTGTAAGACAGAGACCAAGTTCTCCCAAGAGGCAACAAATTGTCATATATTCCAAGCTGAAATTAAATTACCTTATGTGCTTGGTCGCTATTTTTTTCCCAGAAACATAATTTAAGAGAAAAGGAAATAAAAGACAGTAAATAAAGTTCTTTTACCAGGAAATCATCCTTGGGATCAAAAGCAAGGCTTAAAACAGGAGCATCGTGTCCTCGGAACGTTTTCTGCTTGCTGCTATCAGTCACTTCCACAACTTTGACCATGAAATCACTGCAGGTCACAACAGTACAGACATAAAAGCATTAATGTTTGTATTAGCAGAAACAAACAGTTTGTTTACAGCAATAGAAATGCAATTGGGCACTATGTAAGTTTTAGGGAAGCTACAGCTCCCAGCACTGCAAGATCTTAGTGAAAATTAGAATATTGAAGCTCCCTATAATAGAAACAATAGAAATAATTATTTTGTCAGAAGATAATTTTTCTTCAAAACAAAGTTCATAAAATGTGGCAGGTTTTTTTGGTGGACACACAGACAGTATATATCGTTTTTACATAATATTCTAGATAATCTAATGAACTTAATGTTGTAACTCTGATAATTATGGTAGTAAATATAAGTATAGCTTAAAAGATAAATATTTGATTATTTAGTTGGAAAAAAAAGAGGACAAGTAACTTATTTTGTAAAGTTTATAACACCTTTTAAGACCATTTAGTGTATCAGACATCAAACTAATTTTTTTTAAACTTTAAACCATCCCATTTCCCCCCCCCAAAAAAAAAGGTACAGACATTGCCTCATTTTAACTCAAAATAACAATGCTAACTTCTAAATCAAAGAGCTCATGGCACAATCTTTCAATATCACTCTCATACTTCATTGCCTTCAGAAAGAAATGTGACTTTAGGCCCTACATCTATAAGGGGTTATCTCACTACCTGTGTTCAGAACGACAAACATAGTTTTGCCAAGTATATAATGCTAACCAAAACCAGTCAAAAACAAGGGTGCAAGTTATATTATGAGACAACTAGAATTATTTTAGCTGCCTTCTACAATGCAAGGCAACTTTAAAGTAAAAAACAAACAAAAAAAACAGGCAATAGGGCTTTTTTTCTATTTAAGCCACAACAATTTTTCAAAGAATTTCTGCTAATCTTAGTGGTTGATTGGATGTCAAGGCTCCTATATATGAAATGTACAGTTTTCATGAAAAGATCAAGCTATTTGTGACAACTGGAAGCAATTCTTATTAGCTGCATTCCTTCATTTCATGGCCGTCCCTCCTCAGTATGTTACAGCAGACCTCACTGAGAGGTTGCTTCAGTCCCATAAGTTATTTTCCCCTTACGTGGCAGCGCTGGTCTGGTTGTATAGAAGTGCTGGGTTTCTGTACAAAGTTTCAGATCAGTCTGCTTGATCTTTTTAACCAAAGTCAGATCCTGAGGCAGAGCTGTTCCCTCAGAAACGAGCACTGGCAAAGGCCCAAACTCACCAACCCTGACAGATTTGGAGATTAGGGTGGTTATTGCCCCAAGGCTCCCAGTTTCTGTGGAGCTGGTGTTTCTGCTCCACAGCTGCCAGAGTCAGCAGCCCAGTACATTCATCCAAACTGCTTTCTCGTTCAGTTCACACTTAGAGAAGTCAGAAACCAATACTCTGCCATCTCTGCTGTGGGGTAGAGGACAAATTCCCTTAGAGAGGCAGGCACACAGTTCAACTCAGCTACAATGCCCAAAGAGTTTACTAAATCCCACCAAGACTCACCTGAGCCTTAAATAAACAAGCAAGAGCATTGCCTGCCTGCTACGTCACCATCTCTATTAAATGACTAGTTTATCTCCTGTAAAAGCAAACATGCTGCCCTAAGAAATCCGCTAAACTATGCGTTTATCCCCCTCAGGGAACTCTTGCAAGTGGCATCTGCTATCATTTGGCAGAATAGTAGTGATGCTTATGCCAGAGAATGACTCAGAGCTCTCACACAAATCAGAAGCCATCTAACTTTTGCATGCATAGATGCATCTGCAGCACCACGATCCGGAACAGTTGGGACATTAGCACGCAGTAACAAAACCCTTGATGCTGCCACAAGATCCATATGGGCGAACACTTAGGCACTATAGGAATGAGAGCTAAAAACCCTCCTAACAGAAATACATTATTTTACAACACCAGATATCCATTTTTATTTTGTGGCTCATCTCTCTGAGAACTGCTTCCTAACCGCCCTTTTCATTCCTTTCCTCCTCTCCAGGTAAGAGAGCGCTGTGCCACAGGCACTGGGTGTCCCTGCTTGAGCAGGGAGGTTGGACTAGATGATCTCTAGAGGTGCTTTCCAACCTCAACCATTCTGTGATTCTGTGAAAGCATTTTGCAGTACTTTAAAACCCTCATAAATATATAGATTGATGACTTCACTGAAAGATAAATAAATAAGTCAGCAGGCAAGGAATTTGCTCGAGTTTGAAGGCTGGCGAAGCTTTTTCTCGTCGTGGACAGCTTACCTAGAACCAGCAGCAATTTTGGTACCATCGCTATTAAAGACAACGTGGTTGGCATTCGTGGTGAAACGAGTCAAGATGCCATCTGGAGCTCCCTCCGGAAAAGTATGAATCTGAACAGTGTTGTTAGATACTGCTGTGATCAGTCTTCCATTCTAAAAGCAAAACCCATCATAACATTGGTTAGTTAAAACACATTTATGTCCAAAGAACCCCCCAAATACTTTCACATTCCCAATATTGGAGCAGATTCACTTTAATAACACCAGAAGAAATCTAACAATAAAAGTAGCTTGGAGTAGCTGTGTTCTTTAAAATATATCCACCACACCACCCCAAAAAAGAAAAAAAAAAGACAAGCACAAAACTTTTAAGACTCTATCTTTTAAAACAAACATGCTGAAAACTAGTAGATAATCTTAGTTTCAGTCCTGAAAAACTAAACACCTTGATAAACTTATTATTATAAGCAACTCCAGTTTCAGTAGACATATGAATCCTAATGTTAACCCTCTGTCTATTTACCATATCAAGACCTTCCCAAATTGCATCTTTACTAAAATGGCAATTAACTCTGAAAAGTCACTAATGAATTTCCAAAGAGATTGATCTAACCAGGATTTTCATCTTAATGGAAACATTCCATCCCTTGGCAAGTGAGCTCTCAAAAAAAGGAAGAATTTCACATGCTATTTAGATTAATATGCTGCATCATCAGGAGAGGGCACCCTTGGACCAAATTTCTCAGTTCAGAGTATATTCTATTATACAAGTTCAGATATGTAACTCTTATTTGTCTTATTATTCCCAAATAACCAATTCTTTAAGTTATAAAAAGGAGCAGCCCTATCATTAAAGAGAAAGGTCAGGTTTTATTTCTAATGCCAAAGCAAGTCAACCAGGCTACAAAAGCATCCTTACAAACAAATACAACTTACTATTTAACAAAAAATATATTCCCTTGTAATGCCGTTGGAGAGAAGGTAGAAGAATTTCTGGGCTGAACACTAATTCTGATACTAAATATCAACTGATTGGCTTAAGCATTACAAAACACTATCAGACACAGGCTTTGTGAATGTAATTTTTAACGAATAGAAAGCACCTTAAAACCACCTCTTGGCTCATGTATTTGCACATAGCCTTCCTCCCCAAGTCAACAATTCAGAGACTCTGGATTGGGGGAAGCAAAAGAGTAGGAATCAGCTATAGTCACAGACTGCAAATAAAAATATTAATCCCCTCACCACTGAAGAGCTGAGCTACCCTAAGAAACACTTCTTTTTTCTTAATTTTTGATCACATCTCACTCTGGGAAACTTTTTGCAACCCATGTTGTGAGAAAACACAGAAGCCTATAAACTTTACTGCATAATTAGCTTAATCTGCTGAATTTCTTTCTCAAAAAGGAGATCAAAGTCAGAAACAAGCTTGATTTAAGGAATAATTCCTCTAAGGTCTTGGATGGGTAAAATACATTGTCAGAAGTACTTTTACTTTATAGAGCAATAAAGTACTTAATTAAAAAAAATCTGAAATTAAAGATATTCAAAATGTGTATATGCATATTCATTCAATAGTTCAGTATTTTAGAAAACTGTTTGGTTTCAATAGTGTTTTAACACTTTCACTCAGACATAAAGACAGAAAGTGTTCATGTGTCCAAATTTAAATACCTGTTGCTTTAAGCAGCACTCAAGATTTTTTTTATATATTAAGACAAAGAGCTACATATCAAAGGAATATCAGACTCTAGAATGTACTATGTACAGTATTACTCTGTAAATAACCCCAATATACGTTTACTCACTTGACCAGAACTCTTTAAGTTTCAAAATAAATTTGAACAGTATTTGCACAATCACAGTATGTATCAACACCAGCAGGAGACAGTATACAGGAATTCTGTTAACTCTGTTACCTTTAGAGCACATGAATAGGCCTTTTCTCCCACACTAATGGACTTTGGATCATCATCATCCAGGTTTTCCCAAATCCTGACATCTCCATCACTGCCACAGGTTACAATGCAGCTGTGCAAATGTACGGAGTTTGTTAACATACAGCTATGGAAAGCACAACCACAGATTTCCAAATCTCCAATGAAAACGTTACTAAATGTTACTAAAATCTTAATTCTTTTTAAAACTGTAACACAATACGTACTATATAACTTGCTGAATAACTACATTTATCATGCCAACAATAAAAAACACTGTAAAATATAGGGAAAAATACTTCAAAAAGTAATATTAAAGAAAAAGTAGCCTAATACAGTAACTAACGCTGATCTAAGATGACCATTATTTTTTTCTTCTCTCCCCTCCAGGTTCTAGAAGGAAATTTTCAAAGGACTTAAACTTTGATTTCTCTGAGAACAGAGCATTGAATTGCTTTTTAAGTCTTTGAAAATTTACCTTACGGCCAATTACAAAGTTGAGAGGAAAGTAAGAGGCTTAAAGCATACTTAACCAAAGTTTAAAAAGATTAATGTATTCCAGATCTACAGAACCCTCAAAAACAGCCAATTTCAAATTCATCTGTCCAGTCTGCTGAGGGTAAGTTTCACAATTCTAATGTTATTACCTGAAATCACAGAGTAAATAAGGGTTTTTTTCTTTCATAGTTTTGAACGTCTCACTTTTCAGCATTTTACTAGTTCAAACTAATGCAGGTTTACTAGTTTATAGTCCCCCAGAGAATTATAATGAAGTTTTGAGGCATTACAAAGCCAGAGGTGATGCTGTAAGACGGCTCCTCAGCCTCATCCCTTTGAGGGCTGTTTATTGAAATTAATACTGTCACTAAAGACACTCATACCCAACCCTCCTCTGACCCTGTTGTTGATGGAAATAAAGAAAAACCCAGATTTACCTTTTCCATTCAAGTCTTTTCTTAAACTGCATCCTATTATAGCTTCCCACCACCACTACCTCTCACAGAAAGATCCTGTCATTCCAGCTCTGACCATATTTATATTTATTTTACTTATTTAAAGATATTTCTGCTCCATGAATGGCATTTTTCTCAGGAATTTTATGACTGAAAATAGACACTATTCAGGCACTTACCTGCCCGAGTCGTCAAAGCAGACGTCAGTGTGGCCCTCCGTGTGCCCATAGCGCATCGGCATCTTCCCACCTAGTTACCTGGGAAGGAGAAAAAAATAAATAAAAAGTAAATAAACAAACAAATAAAAGAGAAAGATCCAGGAAGCCCTCACCTACTTAGCAGAGGAGGGCAGAAATAAACAATTAAAATAAATAATGGATTTTTTTAAATATATAAATGAATAAACAAATAAAGGGGGGGGAAAGCCTCAGAAAGAGCAGGAAAGGCCAGTGGAGGCAGGGAACCCGCAGACCAGGCCCATCCCCAGCAAACCAGGGCACCCACCGAGCCCCTAGCGCACCTCGACCCCAAACCAAGGGGAATCACCCCAAAACAGGAGGCTGGGGGCACCCGGCAGGCCGCTGCGGGCCTTACCCCGTGAGGCCGGGCCGCCCGCGGCGGCGGCAGCCGAGGGGGCCGCGGCAGCCCCGCGCCACCTCACCCCGCCCGCCATTTTGCACCC
>JAWLRI010000086.1:2819232-2841208 GCA_034781795.1 Crypturellus tataupa
CGCCTTTGGTGCCGGTTTAAATCGCGTCGCTCCTGACCCGGTTGCATGAATGAATCGTCACTTTTTTTCTTTTATTTCTTTTTTTCTTTCCCCTGTTAAAAAGTGCGTGCATTTCTTGCATGTATAGCCCCAAAATATAATGTGTGATGTGCAATATGCGAACTCTGTAGGTCTTAATTATGCATTCTGCATTTATATGTGTCTATGGATGTATTTTATCTTTTGTATGAATATATATCTCCACATACATGCATCTATATGGAGAGAGGGGTATATTTTAGTCTGTAGGGTATGAGAATTGCAGGGAAACTCTGAAGCAAGGACAGGTCCTTGGTGAATCTGAATCCTTGTTGCCATCAAATGACATTTATTATTTTAAACGTGCTGAGAAGTAGGAGGGAAGCAGCATGTGGGGCTTTTTGGAGCGCAGAAAGGGTTTAATCTTGGCACAGCTGAAATAAGGGGGGGAAAAGGGAGTTCTCTGCCTTCTTTATGGCACTCCGATGACCTGTCCCCGTTTATTCCTGCTTCCAGGAAAATCGCTTTGATTTTCACTCCGGTCTGCGGGGGAGTTGTCGGTGGCCGGGCTGAGCAGGGGGATTTATTCGTGTTGGAAACACGGCCGGGTGCTCAACAGGAGTCGTGCTGCCCGCGCTTGCATGAAGGAGCGAGTGATGGGATCACGGAGCAGGCACCTCCTTACCCCCTTCCTTCCTTTTTTTCCTTTTCCTTAATGTGAGCAGTTTCACTACTAAATCCCGTGGAAGCCGCGTGAGGGACACATTTTCCAGGAGTGCATCCTGATACATCTCAGTAAATTGCGAATCCCGGCGAGGGCACCGAAGCCGCCTCCGAGATGAGCTGATATTCCTTGCAAATTCCTTCTTTTAACACGCAGGTTCTCTGGCGCAACCCCATTCCCGAATGGCTTTGCAATGCGAAGGCTGTAATAAGATCCGCGCCGTGATACGAGCAGATTCGGAGCCCGGAGGTGTTACCGTGAATGCACCTGCTGGAATAACTCCTGGCTGCGATTCCTAGGAAAGCTGGCGGGCGCTCGGAGCGGTCCCATGGGACTAGGGTGAGGGAATGCTCCATCTGTGTCGCCTGCAAGATTGCGTTTGTCCAGCTGTAAACTGGAGCTTCCCGGGATACGGTGGTTTCCTTTATTAATAGGTGTAATTTATGGAGAGGGCAGCGCAGGGCGTGCGCCCGGCTCCGTCCCACTCGCCTATTAGGTTTCGGGGTGGAGCGTCACATCCCGGTCACGGGCTATAAATCCTTCACGTCCCGGGTCCTCGGGAGGCTGCAGCCGTCTGCCCGGCGCTATGTGGGGAGCTCCCGTTGCGTTTCAACGGAGTCTCATTCAAGCCAGAGGTACGAGCGGCCCTCGCGCCCGACCCCGCTTCCCCGGCATTCCCGCATCCTGGATGTGCCCCCTGTGCGGTGGGAAGCACCGCGGGTTGTTATTGCTGTCTGCAAGCAGCAATTTTCTCGTTTTGTGTGTGATTATTTCCTTAACGTGCTGCAGAGACCTCGGGAGTCGAGCTTAGGCGTTTTCTTGGACTCGGTGTCATAAATCAAAATAAACATAGTCAAAACTGAGAAAAATAAGTCGAGATAAAGGGATTCAAGGTTTAATGTTACCCTTAATAGGCTGGGCTTTTTTCCAAAATAAGTCAATAATAGCTCAACTCCAAGGGAAGGTCAGGCTTTAAAATGTGGTCTTGTGGCCAAAATGTAATTGGGTGAAATTAATGAAAACAGCATGTGATCGGTGAGTTTTTTTTTTTAATGACTGTTTTGTGTAAGATGAAAGACAAATAACTAAATACACTAATGAAAAATGAGTGGAAAAATGCAGACTATCCAGAGAGGAAGCTCTGCAGTTCATTGCCGCTTGCTGTTCCCTCTCCCTGTGCTATCAGCTTCTGGAAAGAATATTAAGTTTGGATACAATTCCCCAGTTAACTCGGTGGTCTTTGTATGCCTCTCCTGTTTAGCCAGAGGTGTAATCCTTGGAGGTTTCCTGGACTTTTCAAGGTTTATCTAGGCAAAGCTGTGGCTCCCCTGGGCTCATCCTGCTCCAAGCAGACCCCTTGCATTCCCTTCCAGCCAGCACTTCAGTGCCCCTCTGGTTTTCCCTTTTTTTCATTTTACAGAAGCTGAAGGAGCTTAATGAAAAGGACCTGGAGGCACCAGGCTTGAGGTTCAGATTTGCTGCTAATGGAGCTGCCGGATGTTTTGTCACTGATTTAAACAGACCTAGGATGAGGCTGTAAGTGACTGTTCCTTGCAGGCAGCCTCTGGTTAGGAAGTAATACAGCTAACACCTCCGAGCAGCTACCAGGTCTTGCCTTTAGCTGAGCCTTGGTGTCGAGGTAGATGGTTTGAAAGGGAAAACATCTCGTGCCACCTTTGCACCCTCCTGCTCGGAGCCCTGCAGGAGACGGGTCCATCCCTGCGAGGCCACCCCGGCGCAGGGAGCGCCGAACTCCCTAAAAACAACAACAACAGCGAGACACCCAGCGCCCTGCTTGTCCTCGGGACCGAGAGCTGTGTAGGGCAGATAACCTTGAACTGCAGCCGGATCCCCTGGCCTGGAGTGAACTCACTTTACTCCTGCACATTTGTTTTCTCTTTGTCATTTGTTTAGGCACAAGAGTTTCGAGTGTAATTGTCAAAACTGCTTCAGAAATGCCCCAAGTATCCCCGCTTACAAGAAAGCTTTTGTTGGCAGAAGACTCCAAGCTTAATCTGTGTCATTTTCTACCAGAGGCCTGTCCCTTTGCTTTCTGCAAAAGGAGAGTTCCCAGGGCTGACATGCATAAGTTGTATAGCAAATGGTTTCTGCATTTACCATTGCCCTGTAGCGGCTACGTTCCTTTTTTTTCCCCTTTCTTTCTAGTCCTCCCCTGCTCTTTCAGTTGTCATTAATGGACGCACAATGTGCCATATTTTCTTTAAAAGTTTTCAGTTTAGAAGCAGATGGTTTAGATGGCCTTAAAGTGGTCATATAGCACTTCATTCTCTGAATGCTTCCCTGTCCTTAGTGTCCTTTTCTTTCCAAAACCCAAAGGATTTTTGGTCCCCTTTTCTTTCTGAGCGCCTAAATGCAGGGGAGGTGCATTCCCAAACGCAGGGAAGCTGCATTTCCAAACGCAGCCTGCCTTGGATTGCAAACGAGGTTCATAGCAGGATTGGAAACCGAGCCTTTGCCCCGCATCCTCTCTGCTTTGCAAACTCGCCCTCTGCGCTGGCTCTAATAGGCTTCATTTACTCTGCACTCTTTTCACAGATGCAGTGTTAAATCTGATTAACAATTACTCCTCTGACCCAGCAGCTTTGGTGCCTCCGTTCCAGCAAACCCCGGGGAAACGGCCTGCTGCGGCGCTGCCTAATGGTGCGTGTCCCCCAGCGTCATGTGCTGCGCGCTGGGAGAAAGGGACACGCCGAGCACGGCTTTGCCATGAAACACAGCAACAGAGCCTGGAAACGACACCGAATATTGAAATTATTTTAGTGGCAAGGCCGAGCTGCCTGAAGTAGGAGATAGCAGACTTAGGAATAAAACTGTTTTCAGCACTTTGGGGTTCTGGACATTTTACAGTTTTTAATTACCAGCCTGTGTTCTGCATATTCCTATTCCTTATATGGGCTGAATGTGCAGAGTGAGATAATTGAAGGTTTCAAAAGCAATTACAAACTGTCATATCCTAATTTTTAAGTACTTGACTTTGCAACCTAAATGATATCTCTCTTTCCAATTAAAACTCCCATATATATAGTTAATGTCATTTACCACAGGATGAATCTAGAATAGCTTTTTTTTTCTTCAGCAGTTACTCCAGATAAAGACACCCTGGGTAAATGAAATTACTTTTTCTCTCTTTTTAATCATTGTGAAGTAATTTGGTGCACCACTATAGTTGTTTCTGAACAAAAAATATGACTTACAAGAGCAGTCAATGAATCTTGGTCTAAATAAAGTTTTGTCAGGTTTCTCATATATTGTCCTTCTTCAGTCTATATTGCTATTGTTTTCACTCAGAAGTGATGTGCCAAACCTTGACAGGGGAGAACAATGTTACTTAGCTAATTGATAGTTGCTGAAATATGTTGCCACTCTTTGGTTGCACTTGGGACCTGCAAGGTATCGTCCATCTAGGTTCTCCTAGTGCGTTTTTTTCCCCTCATATTTGTAATATTTTGCCTCTCTTTTCCCTCATTCTGTGTTTTTGTATCTTCTCCCTTTCCCTCGCGCTTCCCTCCGTGGGCAGCTCGCAGGTTTGTGGGTTGCAAATAATGAATTTAACGTCCAAACTGTGTGAGCGCATGTTACACGTGGGGAGCCCAGGGTGCCGGGAGCTGCTTGGCTCCCGCTCCTCCTTTCCCTCAGCGCCTCCGGGACTGCGGCTAATCCTGATGATGACAATGGATTGAATGGAGAGAGGAAGTGGATGCCCTTTTCTTCCCCTGCTTACTATTTACCATCTCAATAATTAAAATAATAGCGGAGAGAGGAACCGTATCTCATTTTGCTGCAGAAACCCCTGATGATGGAAAGTCTTTCTGCCTTCTGCTTTGCCTCGGGACAGTGCAGCATACGGAGCATATTGCTAGGTGCCTTGAAAAATGTCTGCTCTGCTTTCAACTGAGTGCTCAAAGAGGATTCTTTTTCCTTTTTTCTTTTAGAAAGTCAGCATTCAAAAGGAAAGGTTTTATCTGCTGGAGAATTCAATGCCCTTCTGGAAACAAAAGCAAAGGAAATAAGTGCCCGTAGGTCTCAGAGCAGCGCTGATTTTAATAATGTAAACTTTCTTCTCTAATGAGTAATAAGCAGTTCCATCTTTCATGGCCTTTTTAAATTGCTTTTAGTAAGAGATCTGGATTTGTTTTAATCCTTTTCAGTATGTAAAGCCCTAGCTATTTCAATCCCTTAGGGGCTCAGTATTTTCTAGCTTCATTTTAAAAAGCAAATGAAAACAGCCTTCAAAAATTGTTGGAGTCTGTGACTGATAATTTTTATATATATATATATATATATATATATATATACATATACACATATATATAACCAGAAAGCGACCCAAAAGTGTCAGTTAAGAACAAGATCTCTGGCATCCCCCTTTGTGGATTAGCAACAAACAGGCATATCATCTAGGTACAGTAGCTCTTTGTACTCTGACCTACTTGTTTCTGTTCTGGCTTGTTCCTTCTTGAAAGGTTATTTGAAATTGATGCAAAATTTGCTCAATAAGGAACGAAGCAGCATCACCTCAGCCTCATTTTACAGTGGCCCGTTGCGGAATGTAATTGCCAGCGGCTGCCTCTGCTCTGCTCTGCTGTGGACTCAGAATGTCTGTTTAAAAACATACCAGGGGATCCCTTCTGCAGGGTACTTGTCATAAAGAAGGGTCCAGAGAGCCTTGGTCTGGGATCAGGCCAGTATTTGTGAACTGTGCCCCTAAAGAATTTGCCTCTGTCTTTTTATTTTTGTGTGGTTAGCAGCAATTAATCATTGTCATTATGTATATATATCATTACCTCATATGCACCTGCATAGGTCTCATGTTGTGGGTGTGCAAAGCTGTTCACTTGGTTGTGTTTTCCTTTTATTTAGGGACTTCTGGACAGAGCCTCAAAGAAGCTTCTTGCTGTAGGAGGCCCTACAAGAAAAACACAGAACATTTTTTGGAAACTTGTGAAACCGAACCATTACGATGGCAGAAAACAAGGACAGTCATATTAAAAATGCAGATGTGAGACCCAAAAGCAGCCGGAGCAGAAGCGCAGACAGGAAGGATGGTTATGTCTGGAGCGGAAAGAAGCTCTCGTGGTCAAAGAAGAGTGAGCACTGCCCCGAGGCCGAGGCAGCAAGCGCTGCAGGGAGGTCGGGAGCCGCTTTGAGAAGTCAGGAGAGGAAGTTCAGCTGCTCCTCTATCGAGCTGGATCTCGATCGCTCGTGTGGACACAGGTTTTTAGGCCGCTCCCTCAAGCAGAAGCTGCAAGACGCTGTGGGCCAGTGCTTTCCCATAAAGAACTGTAGCAGCCGGCACGGCTCTGGGCTCCCCTCGAAAAGGAAAATCCATATCAGTGAGTTAATGCTAGATAAGTGTCCCTTCCCTCCGCGCTCGGAGCTGGCCTTTCGGTGGCACTTAATTAAAAGACATACGGCCCCCATAAGTCAGAAAGCAGAGGAGTGGATAATTGCAGATTTGTCCCAGAGCGAGGAGAAGGAGGATCAGCTGAGGGACGATGAGATTGCGGGAGCGGGAACGGACTCTCCTTCCCCATCCTGTGACCTGACGGACAGCAGCTCCTCCAGGGCCGATTCCAGGGCCGAGCTGGTGCCAGGCAAAGCAGGACGGAGCGGGAAAGATGAGAGCGATATGGACTCCGACGAGGACATCGTAACCCTGTGCACGAGTTCTAGGAAAAGAAACAAGCCCAAATGGGAGACGGATGATGAGCTGCTACGGATGGAGACGCCTCCTAAATACCACACGCAGATCGATTACGTCCATTGCCTGGTCCCGGACCTCCTCCAGATCAATAACAACCCCTGCTACTGGGGAGTCATGGATAAATACGCAGCCGAGGCCCTGCTGGAGGGCAAGCCAGAGGGAACGTTCTTGTTACGAGATTCTGCCCAGGAAGACTATTTATTTTCTGTGAGCTTCAGGCGCTACAGTCGTTCCCTGCACGCGCGGATAGAGCAGTGGAACCACAACTTCAGCTTCGATGCCCACGACCCGTGTGTCTTCCACTCCCCCGACATCACGGGACTCTTAGAGCACTATAAAGATCCCAGCTCCTGTATGTTCTTCGAACCGCTTTTATCCACCCCCTTGAACAGGACTTTTCCTTTCTCCCTCCAACATATATGTAGAACAGTTATTTGCAACTGCACAACTTACGATGGTATCGATGCACTTCCTATTCCTCCGTCAGTGAAGCTCTACCTGAAGGAATATCATTATAAATCGAAAGTTAGAGTACTCAGAATTGATGTGCCAGAGCAGCAAAGCTAGAAAATATTTTTATGAAAGAATGAAATTGTCGCTAAGCAGAGGAATAGCGTGTCCAGTCTCGCCTCCCTTTTATTTTTTTTAAATGGCAGTTTGATTTTCTTCTCTTGCAGATTATTTACAACCCAAACTACCCTCTGCCTAAGGCATTTTTTTTTATCCAAATGTACTTTGAGTCTTCCCACCTCTCTTTTTAAGAAATGATATTCCTCGTGGGCTTTTGGTACTGTTCCCAATCTAGAGTTTTATGGAATTTCAGGTAGACTTTCTGGTATTTCTATAGATGGGTAGTCTTTTAGATCTAAAAAACTTAAAAATCAGTTTTGAACTTGTTCTGTCTTTTATATTGTAATTTGCATATGTTGCTTACATGTTTGAAATAATGCACTCAACTAAAGATTGACTCATCTGGATTTTCTGCATTTCTTTTAAAATGAGCACTCGAGCCTCTCTGTGTGTGTGTGTATATGTTTGTCTAAAACATAGTAAATTCATCAGTCTATTTCTAATTTTACTTTTCCTAGGAAAACGAAGCTTGAAAGAGGATAGGATCATTCTATAAACACATCAGGAGACTAAATGCCAGGGAGGGGAAAAGCAGTTCAAGTTAAGGACCACGTTTAGCACAAGAACAAGCATTATATAAACTGGTCGTGGTTTTTGGCTGGCGGGAGGGAAGCTCATGATCACCAGAGCAGTCAAGTTCTGAAAGAGCTTTTCATTTTGTGTATCAGCAATAAAAAGCAAACTACTTGTAAACTAGAATGTGATCAGTGTGTGGAAGGGATAATGTGGCATAATTGCTTGTGATGGATGGGATTTGGCCTTGATACCTTGGGAGGTCCTTTCTATGCTTGTTAGTATTTCATTACATTAAATACTGGGTTTTCATTATAAGGGCTGCTTCTGAAAGAGTGAAGGATGGGGTAGGGAGGTGAGAAAGAAGGTATTTCCTTAAAAATCTAGTACCTTTTGTATGTATTAAACCATTTGATCTTGCACTATTGACTCTGAAGCAATGCTGGATGGCTTTCTTACTTTGTAAGTAGATTTTTTTATTTAACAAGTTCCATTCAAAGAAGAGAAGTCTGCAGATTTGGCTTGCACTGGGTAGCGTTTGTTCAAGTTGCCTGCTTTCAAATTCCACGTGTAGGAAAACCATGCATGGAAAACGCATAGAAAATGCATTACCTGTGTTACATGGAGGGTCAGATCTGCTGGATTATTGGTAAAATCCCCCTGAGAATGGACCAGGGATGAGGCAGGAAACTGCAGTGCCTTCCAGAGCAGCCCCATGAGAACAGCTCCGCAAGACGCAGCAGTGACCTGCGCTTCTGCTGCGTTCCCTCGCGTGTCTTCACTTGTCTCCTCTTCCAGAACTCGTCCCTCGGGCGCATATCCGACGAGGGGGTTGTAATTGCAATAACCATCTTTTTCCTTCTCCTCTCATCCCGGGGGCATGTGGTATCCTTTAGAAATTCCTTTGAAATGAAGACTGCCAGCCCTGCAGAGCTACGGATACGCTTAGCTTTAGGCATGCAGTAGATCCCATCAAATCCAGCAATTCCATGTGCACGGGAGCCAGGGAGTCCAGCACGATGCACCCCTGCTCCTGGAGCAAAGGCCGAGTGCTGCAAGAGCAAAAGCAATTCTTCCTCTTGAATATTTTAATCTCAGTTTCTGGGGAATCCACTGGGTTCATGGACAGCAAATCCATGCGGCAGGTTGGGGTTTGGGGAGTCACAGAGCAGGTTTTGCTGCGCATCTCCCTGCGGATGTCCCGTCCCACCTCTGTCCACCTTGGTGGCACTGTGATGGAAACAGATTTTCAGGGACATCTGCTTAGAGACCAGCCAGTTTTTCCCTGTTTTAAATAGGTTAGAAGCGAAGTCTCCAGGGAGAAAACGCTAGCACATCAATCTGTCACATTGCATGTGGGTGAATACACTACAGGACAAACTCTCAGCTGCTATAAATCAGCACAGCTTTATTGATACGCTTACAACAGTTTATACCAGCTGAGATCCTCCTTCCCCCACGTGCAGATGATAATTGTATGATTCACTTTAGATACGGGATTCATTTTTTTTAACATTTTCCTTCTGGTGCTTCCATTCAACTAACTTGACTTTTTGCATAAATTGCATTTTATCAGGAACAGCTTGCTTTTAGGAAACCTATTTTTTCTCTATCTCCTACTGCAGTTCTCCAAACATGAAGTTGCCGAATAGCAGGTATGATTGTTGTATATTTTATACTGGATCTGTCATAGCAGAATGGGACCATGTGGCTTTTGCTGTCACAATACAAAACTAAAAATCGTAATCTAACTTTTTAGATGATTTTTGAGACATTTGAAGTCTCGTCAATTAAAACTTTCTTAAACTTTTAGCTTGGCCAAGACCACAAAAGCTGGATTTCAGCCAAGAAAAAGTTTTATCTATTTAGGAACTTATAGTGAAAGCCCTGATGAATTCAAACCCAGCAAACATCTCGTCCCTGAAGAAGGAAAGGCCATTGAGGAACAGTGTTTTGGGGGCTGTTCCCCAACGTGCTGTGATTTCAGTGTCGCTCTCAATGCAGCCTACATTGTTTTGACATCTGTGGGTGCAGCACTTACCAAAAAAGAGTCTCGAGCACTCCAATTTTAGGAGACCTACATAATATAGCAATAATATAGTTGGGGGAAGAAGGTGTTACACAGCTAAAAATAGTGCCTTTTGCCTGGGGGCCAATTAATGGCATTTGTTCAGAGAGATCATATATAAAAAAAATGATGAACAGGATTTTGTGAAAGTTCACCCTATTTTTGCCTGTTTTATTTGTCCAGTTCAGACTTGTGTGATTTTGCTTTTTTTTTTTTAATTCTTTGTGCCTTCTGACCCTCTGAACTCTGTGTATATGTGCATTTTGTGTATAATACTTTCTCATGAAACATAAGAACTCAAATGCTTTATTTGCTTAAAGGCATGTTTTTAAAATCCATACATGAAATCTATATATTTTTATTATTTTTTGAAATAACCTTGCAGACTACCTAGCTTTATGGTATTCCAGGAATTGGGAGTTTTCTTCTCCCTGTTATTAGCAGTCTTGTGGTATTGTTCAATTAATGCAGTATTGCACCTTGCATTAGCTGTCTGAAGCGTGTCCTGAAATTAAGGCTGAAGCCTCGTAGAAAATCGGCCTTGGAAAGAGGCTGCAAACTTCTAATCCAAGTTCTCCCCAGAGGTATCCAGATGTTCTCTGTGGTCAGGCCGCTCTACCTGCTCCTGGCCCGGTTTTCTCAGGGTAATGGCAAATGGCAACGTGGGTCTGAGTCCTGGCTGGAGCAGAGCTCAGCTTCCCCGGATAGTGTGGCAGGAAGGGGCCGGGGTTGGAATCCGCCTGCCACAAGGCTGTAAATTTTGGGACCCTCCTGCCCTTGGAGTCAGGAGGGGGTTCCTCAGCAAGCGGCCGCCAGAGGTGAGCTTGGAAAAATCCATGGAGCCCGTTCAACTCCCTCATAAATCAGCCCCATGTCCGTATTGCCGCTTTCCTCCAGGCTCTCCTCGTGCTCTATGCGGGTTCTCTTGGTCAGAAAAGGCTGTTGAGGCTCCTAGGCTGCATCCCCTATTTCTACCAGGTAGTTTTGAAGCAATTCGAACCGCCTTTCCATGAACTGTGCTCTCGGCAGTTGGCTTTAGCCTGAAGTGCCTTCACGTGGCTCTATAATTTGAGTTACAGGCTCGATGCCATCCAGCGGAATCGGTGATGGATTTGGGGTAGTTAGTGTGGCCAGTACTCGGGAGTACATATTTCTTCTTGATCTTCCTGCGCTCAGCAGTCATCTCAATGAAATCCAGGGCACATTTTGAACAGGCGTCGTGTATCTTTAGTAACATCTGACTTGAGAAAAAATAAGCTAGAGCTGATGATTTAAAGGCTTTCCTTTTAAAGATGCTGCTGTGATTCCAGTATAGAGAAGAAATCCCTCTATGATGCAGGCACACGGGGCCTTCCTGCAAAATTGACGTGCTCTTAAATAATTAAAAAGGGGGATACTTTAATTTTGAAAAAGGATGCTGTAGGAAGGAGGATAGAGGAAGCTTTTAGTCAGCTCTAAGGTTAGATTTATTGATCTAGTGATCAATCCCATTCTCTTTCCTGAATTTAAAGCTAATGGGAGACTGTGGTCAGAGATGAGTGGCTTTTAGTTAAGGTTTTTGACTCTTATAAATAATACAACAAATGTCCTAGTAAGTAATAAGAAATAAGATACTCGCTCATTCTTTTTAAATAGAACAAACGTGGCAAACAAGACTCAGCTGTAATTTTTGAAGTCATTTATTAGACAAATTGCTCTTCTCTACTTCTTTTACAAGAAAGACATAAAGCATTATATTATTTATTCATGAATCATAGCCATTAAGATGATAAATCAAATTATCAGCTTCCTGTCTCTCTTCAGTTTTAATCATTTTTTATAGTTCATGTAATATAAAGACAACTTCCTTCCTATGAAACATGAGACCTTCAGAGACCTTTTTATTGTAAACGTACATTTCCTTCCCATTTTTAAGTATATCCTAGTGATTTGCTCTGTCAATTTTATCTATCATAAAAATCCAATAAGGAACTTGTACATTGCTTCAATATAGCAAAGTTAGCTATGAAGTAAGTGATTTCTGTTAACCTCTGAAATACGTAGGACTAGAAAATGCCAGTTAAAAAAGGAGTTTCTCTCACCCCTAAATGAGTGCACAGCAATATCAAGTTTAGTAGAGAGTAATTTTGACATAAGCTCACATATTAATGGCAGGGACTTTCTAAGATGGTTTAGTATGAGCCTGGCAATAGCATCACTTCATATATATATAATATATATATATGAATATATAAATTTATATATATATGAAATATATATATATAAATATATAAATATATAAATATATATATATGAAGTTTGCTATATACACACTTCTGGCACATTTTTGCCTCTTCCCATAAGACAGGAGAGGTAACGTTATTTGGTACAAGTGAACATTTCCCACATCTTTCCTTGCTTTCCATCTGCCTGTTTTTCTCAGCATCTAAAACACTGATTTGCAGCAGTAGGACGAGACGCCCATGACGTGGGCTGGGAGGACAAGCTGCCCATTCAGAAATGCGGCTTCATTGATTTCCCTTTGGAACGGGGGCAGCCGCCTGGTTTCGCAGCGCGATCGCCCATGTGAAACCCTGCGCTCCGGAAGCGCGGATGAGCTCAGAGCTAGCGAGGCCATGAGAGATCATTAGAAATACTCATCCATCCTGCAGTGTAAAAATCAATACCTGTTTACTCAACTTTATGAATAATAGAGTTTTGGACGTAAATATATATCAAATCTATAGTGTGGGGATGAAGCAAGTTGCAATAACTTCCCCTCTGCCTATAGCCATTTTAATAGCCCCTGGGAACGCGGATGCGAGACGTGATCTGACCAAGGTGCGTCCTCGAGCCAACCTCCCCGCAGGCTGCTCATTAGGGCAACCTGCATTCCGGGATCCTCGGAATTTCCTTGCGTGGATGTTCACAGTAGTTTCCTGCTGGGGAGGATCTCCTGAGTGGTCGCAGTGATTAGTCCCAAATCAGAGGGACATCTGGATCGAGGAGCATTAGCTCCTGTTGTCATTACATATTGGTGGTGTAATTAAAACCTATAGCACGTTGATTAGCTAAAATGTAAGTGCCGGGAATTGCCTTTCTGAGCAAGAATTCCTCTCCCCAGAGGCTATAGGGGCCGTCTAGCAAAACAGGCAGCAGCATCGTGGCTTTCCACGCTGGCACTGCTGCCTCCTGCAAAGAGGATCCTTTTAAAATCAGCAACGCTCTGGCTGCTCGTCACCCTCATTAGGTTGGTGTGATTAGTTTATGCCAAGACGATGCTGCAGCAAGAACTCTGGGCTCCGATCTCCTGCTGTAATGCACCAGCGGGAAGCACTGCTGGGAAGCAGCAAACGGAGAACGGTTTGAATCCCGCCTAGAGGTAGGAGGCCCTGCGGCCATCTGGGACCTGTTCCATCTTGTTTTCCTTCCTTTCTTTCTTTTTAAATCCTTTTGAGCACTGGAATTCTTGATCACTGAAGTCTTATTTTCAGCCTCTAGTGAAGAAAAGCTGGGGTTCATTGCCAGGCCTTTTCTTCATGCAGGTTGGATGGAATGCACTGCAATCCCTTGCCTGCACTAATCCGGGATATTTTCTAAGGAAGACGCTGGATTTTGCCCTTTGTAGCAGCGATGCGATTGTGTTTCTAGGTCATGTCATTATGTGTAGTCACGTGAGGCTACAATTTGGACAAAACACCCAGTAAGGGGCTTGATACTTGGTGCTGTTATGAATAGAAAGTTGTGTTATCAAATTCTGGTTCTAATTAAAAAAATTGGATTAGCTCAAAGGCTGAGACCTTCGGTGGTATTTTTAGTCTCCAACTAATGAACCCCTGAAAATAGAGCGTATAATAAAAATAGTGATTGGTTCTGCTGCGATGGTTGGGAAAATACATTAGCAGATCAGAAAGGGCAATAAATCTGCTGTCACAACCTTCCTCATTAAACTAGATGATTTGAAATTGCCTCTAGTGTATTAAACAGTTCATTATTTTGTAGGGGAGCAACATACAAGACAAAAGAGCAGTGTTCCTTTAATTGATATCCAAAGCCTGAATAAAAAAAATGATCAAGCAAATTTAGCTGGAAAAAAATCAATCTGAGCGCTGGGTGTGCTACGATGGAGTGTGCTCAGAGCCATGCAGAACTCTGTGCCCCTAACCTAGGGGAGAAATCCCTAGAAATTATGTCTCTGCAGAGGGCAGGGAGAGGAGGGAACAGTTCTGCTAAATTGCATATAAATTTTTCCTCATTGTTCCAGATCTAGATACTTTTCGGTTTGTGGATATATTTTTCTGATTACTTTTGCACCTTTACATGTTCAGCCCCCCCAAAAGTTAATTTATTTATATTCTCGGGAATATAGCGTTGATTCCAGAGGCAGGTGACACTTTAAGCAGCGCTGGGTGCAGGGAAAGGTGCCTGTGCAGGAACACAGCACAACCGCAGCGGTAATTGCAGCAACAAGGCGGGATTTGGGGTTTGGGCGGCCGGACAGGGGCAGGAATCCGGTCGCAGGGCACAACAGGGACCTTCCTCTGTGTGGCCGAGCGTGACCACCCGCCAGAAAGAACAGGAAATCTCCACCCTCGTGTTCTTGGCAGGGAATACCGCCTTGTAACTGCAGCCTTCCCAGAAATTCCTCACCTCTCAGCTAATGTCCAAGCTAATGGCCAACAAAGGCCAAGGGGCGGGCTTTGCTTTTCCATATCTTTACATCAAAAATGCCAGTATTAGACTAGAGGCTGCCTGAGCTCTAGCCACCACCACGGTAACATAGGGCTGATGAGCAGGATGTTCTTCAGTCATTTTTGTGCTCCTTCATTTTTATACCCAAGAGCCAAACTATATCTTGCTGTGATGCTGCTGCTTCGGTATCTTGTATGTAGGTAATCTCGGTCCTGAGCCCAAAGAGAGGGCAAATGTGAAGGGAAATAGCATTTTAGTGGGCAAGGACCTTGCAATGGTGGCACTGAGCAGGAAAGGGTGAATTTAAATTGTGAGGTGAGGGACCCGTCACAAGCACTTTCTAAGGCAGCTTTCTTACTGCTCCAGGACTCAGCATGAGTGTCTCTAGTCTTCTGTTAATTTTGTAAGAAGACGTGCATGGATTAACATGCACCAAAAAGCCATTCCTTTTTAAGCAAATGCCCCGTCCTTAGTCCTCTCCTCCGAGCAAGACCAAAAAACCCCTCTGATGTGTGAGCAACACTTCCCTTCTGCTGGATACTCCCTCCATCAGGATCTCCTGCACTTAAGAGCAGGGTACAAATTACCCAATCGAGTGGCAGCGTTGGGGCTACACAAAAGGCCAGCCAAAGAATAAAAGGATCCCTCCTTTTACATGAGCCATGGGGGTGCATTTAATTTTTTGACATCATTCCTCAGTTAAGAGCAAAAGCAGAAAGCAGATAATCCCTGGCGAGGTACCATGTGCTCCTTTACTTTGATTCCAGGCAGTCCGGAGTCTTTGCGAGGAAGGGAACGAGAAGGATGGAGATGACCTAAACGGAAGCAAGAGGAAGGCAGGGAGACCCAGGAACCTGGGTCACCTATTTCCAAGCCAACAGTTCTGCTCTGCTCTTTAACGCATGTCCTTCCTCCCGCAAGCTCTATTCTGCATTTCTTTGACTCCTACACTCTGTAACCAAATAGTCTCCTAGAAAGCACATTTTTGGAGCCCCATTTATTGCTGTTTGGCCATGTTAGGGTATAAATTATTCCAGAGGAATTCATACAACCCTCTCTGATCCAAAAAAGCAGAACACAAGTACGGCCACACTAGCAAATGCTTCAGGAAGCGCAAGCTCAGCCAGGGCCAGCTCTGTTCAGCAATGCACACTACACTGGTTTGCTAAATCAAAATGGATATTATTAATAATGATAACTTCATACAGTTTTTTTTAATTTTTGAATTATGTGCTACATGGTTGTATGCAGATATTTTGACAGTCCAAACGTGATGGCATTTCTCAGTTTCTCAGATACTGCAAGTGATTGACCTTGCAAGTCAGTGGATAAGAAAGATGAGATCATTACAAATATAAACTTAATTTGTGTAGTCATTTAGTATTAATATTTGAAGAAAATACATTTTAGCAGGCATGAAAAACGTATTTTGTCTAAAAGAAGACTAATTTCCAGCAGTGTCAGGCACGACTACAGTTCTGGCTGCGAAGGAAAGAGCCCATTCATTTTTACTGCGCTTTGGCATAATGGTTTTGGAGCCTGACCCTGGAATCCCGACTACCTCCTTGTTCTTTGAAATGATTTGTGTGATCCAGAGCTATTCATATGTTTAAGTAGCATTGGGCTTGTTTTCCTACCTCCTTTCATTAAACCTGAGCTTCCAATAGCAGAGCTGGGGGAAGGCCTCCTGTTTAGGGAGTTGGTTCTTTCTGCTATTTTGGCAGCACATTTTGTTGGTTTTTTTTTTTTCAGAATGTGTTTAGCTAAAGTAGCGCTGGGGAGGGAGTGGGGCATGTTCCCGAATGAGACTGGTTTTCTCAGGTCAGCAACCGGCCCGGACTCCACGGCTCTGGGCTGAGATTACCGAGGAGCTGTTGTTCATATTCCTTATTTGTATTGCAACAGACACCGCTGCCTCGTTGCTTGGGACACACAGAACTAAAACAAGGAGATGCTCCTTGTCCTGGAGAACTTCAAATCTTAAGCGTAAAACGGGAAAGAATATGTTAATGTAGCAGGAGGGGGAAGGGGAATGTGCAGCACTTCTATCACCCAAGTCTGGGGCAGCAATCTCGGGATGTGGTGTCGAAGGATGGAATTTCCCGAAGGAGGAGAAGGAGCTGCCAAGCCGAGCAAAGGCAGCGGGGGCTGGGAGAGGAGGCAGCTGCTGGTGAGCCCGGCTTGCTGGAGGCAGTTTTTAGTGCCCATTCTGCTGCACGGCCCCCACACAGCCCTGGGGAGCACCAGATGACACGGCAGTTATGTCCTCGGGGTCCTGGGATATTGTTCGAGTGGAGCCCAGGCTGTTTTGCTTCCTTTCCTTTCTAAAATGATGGTATATTAGGAATATTTCTGCTAATTAATTAGGATGTATGCACCCCTTAGCAGGGAAAAAAAGCTTACCCTGGGGACTCTAAATCTGCCTTTTCAAGCAACATTGTAAACACGTAGAGGGGATCTCTGCATTCAAGTCTTCCCGAAGCTTCTGAGACTCTACAGGAGCCTCTCGCTTCCCCTGGGCTTCCAAATCTGCCCCTGGACCACTAGGCAGGCTGTGAAAATCCGGCTTTGCTGAACATCCACTGAGCAACTTGCGCAGAATTTCTACATCTTGGAGAAGCAGATCGATACAAGGGTGAAGATTAATGTAGCAATGGATTAAGTGGTACAAACTGCTCACCCATCAAGGTGAGGAGTGTATTTAGTGGTTCAGATATTTGATTTTTCGAGAAGAAAATACAGTGCTGGACTAATAATTTTTCGTTATACCACTTTGCCCAGAGCTCCTGCTTCAGTGAGAATTAGACAGCATAATTTATAAGACAAACCCGTCACCCAGACTCAACTAGGCTGACACCTTCTCATCTCAAACCTAGCATAAAAAGCCCTGAAATCAATGCGGAAGCAGTGGATCAGGCTTACTCCAAACCTTCTGTTATCTCACTTCCAATTTTATCACTGAAATGCCTTTAATTTTCCCCAGAGAGACTTTCTAGTATTCAAAAAGCTACTAATGGGCATCATTTCTTCCTATTTTTTATGCACTAATTGCCTCAAGAGTCCAAAGAACCAAGATTTCCATGGAATTTTCTGAATTTATTATCATGACTAAGCATACAACTAGATAAAAAAGAAAAAAAAAATTAAAACATTCCAATGTTTGTGTTTCTTTTTTTAATGATCTTACTTAAAGTGATCCTGACTTCAGGTAATTGTACCACTTTAAAGGAGCTCGGGCTGACATTAAGAGTATTTCAGTCTACCTTATTTATAGGAATCATTCATACTTTGGAGCTTAATGCTTTGGCAAACGCATTTGACCTAAAATATCACTGAAGAAGCGTATTTGCGGTGGGTTTGTTAGTTAAGAATTCTTTCCCAGGCTAATCTCTTTTCCGGCTGTACTCTTCCAGCAGGCTGATGGAAAAATAAGACCCAAAGAAGGAAGTGGATTCTTAATAGTGGTCATGAAAACTGCTTTATTCTCATGGCATTAGCAACTAAAAGACACCAATTCAACAAAGCACTGCAGCTATTTGCTGAATCAGGGGCTGGAAGCTGGAGAGGAGGAGGAATGGCATGGGTGCTATTCCCACAGATTTTTCTCAAAACACTAAGTGAGTATAAGCTGACGTGACAAGATTTTATCTCATTGCAATTGCAGAGATGAGATTTGTGCTGTTTGGAGGTGTTTTAGGTAGTTCAAAGCTGACAATTCAATTGCAACCATCAAGTTCCTGCCTTAAAGAGGGAAGGGAAAGGTAGGGTTTGAATCATTAGTCCTTTTTCTACACCATTTTTTCCCCGTCCTAAATCCATCCTGTGCATTTTTCCTGGTGAATCTCTTACTCGTTTCTCTCCAGTCCATTGCCATCATGGACATGTTTCCAAAATTAACACTTGTGTTACTGTTGGAGAAAGCTAAAACACCAGATCAGGGCAAAACATCTTTTCCCAGGATAGCCTTCTTGGTAGCCATGAAGTGAGGGTGTAGGGACCGTTTCCCTGTTGAGGGCCTAGCGTTTTCCTGCTGTCCTGAGCAGGACTAATGGAGAGAGATAAGGGGCTACGTGCCCTCGACCGAGCCACATCGGGTAAATGTTCATCCTGGTTCAGTGCGGGAACGCTGGGGAGAGCACCCAGCCCTGAGAGATCTCTAAAACTATTGAAATGGAGATGAACATCAACGTGGTCTGGAGGACACTGGGTCAGGCAGTTGGCTTTGGAGGGAGGTAGAACCCTTCCCGCAGACTCAATATTCATGTTAACGATTCATTATATGCCTTTCAGCAGCACCTTTGTCATAGCAGTAACTTAGAGGTCCTTCCCGAGCCCAAATGACCCTCTTTTGCATTGTTCCCTGAATTACTACAAGCCATTTGACTGCAAATGTGTTCTCTGGCAGCCATCAGAGGATCATTGACCTCAGCAGGACGGCTGCACCAGCCATATACATCTGAAGCAGAGACAGGAGCAACTTGGTATCGAGCAATTAATTTCACATGTAAAAATGCATACATCAATGGCTGTGCAAAGTGGAGATCTCAACGGCCCTCAGAGGGTTTGCAGAGGAAATATATCTTGCCTGACAGAGGGAAGTGTGGGGGTACAGAAGCTCGTTGTACTCAAGGGTTAGGGATGAAGGAGTGGATCGCAACTATGCTACACAAGAAGATAAAATGAGACATAAAACTCTGGCCACAAATGGAGCCACAGGGAAATGATGCAAAAAGTGACCGGTGGAGATTTAACAACCCATGCACGTTCTTCCTGCACCGAGCTGAGTGCGTGACCATAGCAATACCCAGCAAACATCCTGTAGCACATAGGATACCTTCAAAGAGGACAGGCTTTGCCTTGTAGCAGTTTCTAGTTGTTAAAGACAGTGATATAGATGTCACGTTGTGCCCAGGAAAACCCCAGCCACTTGCTAGAGGTTGGGAGACTTTTTGGGGGAAAGAACATCTGCATTTCTGTTCTCCTTAGCCTAGCCTAGACCTCAGATCTGTCCTGCTCTGACTCTTCTAGGCTTTTCCTCCACAAATGTGTGTTTGTGTATGTATATGCATGTGTGTGTGTATCTATATCCACTAGAGAATCAGGGAAAAGTTGACACTACACTTAGTGTTATGGCCAAGCTTTTAAGAATCAGTTACTCCTTACCTCTCCCTCCTCCTTCCCCAAAAGAACTTGATTTATAACTACAAGACTGGGGGGAAGTTCATGCTTTCCTATTGTTTTCTTTTTTTTTGAGCATTTTTATTTTTAAAAAAGGAAATTTCAAGCTCGTCTCCACTGCAGTGAGCACTTGAAAGCATACTTCCTTAGGGAATTAAGGGCCATAATTCCACATTATCCTCTGGCTGTAGGAGCTGTGGCTTTAAGCCAAATGGCAAATGTCACAGAACTCACTGAGAGGCTGTTGCGGTTGCCACCCCAGACCCGGAGCCAAAGTCTGGATTGTCTGGGCAGGCAGAGGAAGGGACAAGACTAGAAGCACTGATAAAGGCTCGGATCCCTATGGACAGCTGGGGAACTGCGGATATCTCTTTGGGACTTCAGGACAAAGCAGAAGGAGGCACAATTAGGAGCAAACTCATGCAGTAGCTTGGCACCTAATAGAGGCTCTGCATACCCACCACTGTGGAAAGAAAATGTTCCCCCAAAAATCACTCCTTGCTACAGAAAACCCTCTGTGTTGATACCTAAGTGGCTGTCAAAATGTCTTTAATGACAGTTCTCCACTCGTAATTGCACAACGAGCAGATAGCAGCGCTTCCTCTCCAGCTAAACCTGGGTTATCTCATCTTCTCAACAGGGCACATTTGCCATCCCAATGCACTTTGAACCAGTTTTATGATTTTATCTTCATGGCAACAAGCCTCTGCCTTGACAAAGAGCACTTATTAACTAGAGACAGCGTCATTTTCAAAGTGATTTATTTTATGAGGGTTTGGAAATAAATTATCAGCCGGTGATTGGCCATAGGGGAAAAGCCCATAAAAGCTTACCGCATGCATTGAACTTACCATCTGCTGTCCTTTAAATCTGGCTTCGGGGTGGCTCAGCTCATTCTTCGGCGCGCATGATGTTCACAGCACACAGTGAAGCATGAATCTAAAAGGCGAGTGACATAACCCAGTGAGAAACAACATTGTAACCGTAATTTAATATCTTCTGTCGTACCGATCTAGCCCACTGTCAAAGCCTGGCATTTCCTCTGCTCAAACTGATTTTGCATTCCATAACTTGAACGTTGTTTTAAAAGAAGAACTATTGCTTTTAATTTTATATTATTTTGGCGTGGTTAATTACAAAAGGGATGGCTCTGCTATGATTTACCACCTTTTAGCTGTGTAAAAGCAGGAGGTACAAACCCCATGTTGTTGTTGTTGCTCCCTGGTATGCCCAGCCCTCGGGTTGTGATAAAGTTTCCTAACTCTGATGTTATCCTCATCTCTGTTGTTATCCCTGAAAAGCACTAAATCTGGCTTGTTGGGATGCCAGGAGCTGAAATACAATGATCCAATGAAAATCCAATAGGGAAGATTGTAACTATGCTCCTGTATTCCCAGGGACACAGGAAAAGGGCAGGCACAGGGAAGCCTGGCTGGATACAGGGAATAAAACGCTCCACAGCGACAACATTGAATTGAGGGGATGCTCATCCAGAGACGTTGAGCAACCTCCGTCTTTGGAGATCCTCAAAATTCAACTGGACGAGGTTCAGAGCGGGCCCTGCTCTGAGCAGCAGATCGGACCAGAGCTCCCTTCCAACCCAAATATTTATACGACTCTGAAGAAAAACAAAAGTTGCATATTCTTGCAATGTCCCGCAGCGCGGACTTGCGATAAACAGCCGCCTTGTTTATTATGACATGCAGCCGCTTTTCGGAATAATTTAAATAAGACCATAGAAAATAATGCCTCTTACCAAGCGGGGGCCCGGTTGCTTGCAGGAAATACTCGCGTTTTCCTGCCTGTTGCAGCATCTGTAACACGCGGGGCCACCTCTTGCGTTTCTCCTCGTCCCGGTCGCAATTTGGAGGGACAGGGCTGGAAAATGAGGGTGTATACTGAGCCGGAATTAGCACTACCAGCTGAGGGTGTGAGAGAGGAACGGAGAAGAAAGGGATGGCGGGGTGGGAGCATCTCTTATTAGGAAAAAAAGCAGAAAATCTGGCAAGTTTGGAGGGGCACAAAGCGCCCTTCAGCGGGAGGTGACCGTTGGGGCGGGGCTGCCGTTGGGGCGGGGCTTCTGTAGCCGTGGTGACCGTTGGGGCGGGGCTCCCGTTGCCGTGGTGACCGTCGCCGTGGCGACCGTTAGGGCGGGGCTCCTGATAGGACAGGGTCCCCCGTTGGGGCGGGGCTCCCGTTGGGGCGTTGGCCGTTGCCGTGGTGACGGTTGGGGCGGGGCTCCGGTTGCCGTGGTAACAGTTGGGGAGGGGCTCCGGTTGCCGTGGTAACCTTTGGGGCGGGGCTCCGGTTGCCGTGGTGACCGTTGGGGCGGGGCTGCGGTTGCCGTGGTGACCGTTGGGGCGGGGCTCCCCCCGTCGTGACGCGCCCCGCCCGCTAGGGGGCGCGCGCGGGGAGGCACCACGTGACCGCGTCTGGGTTGGGGGGGGGG
>JAWLRI010000086.1:2842160-2853259 GCA_034781795.1 Crypturellus tataupa
CTGCCCGCTCCGGGGCCCTCCTGGCCGCGGGCGGGTCCGTTGGCGTCGCGTTTGTGCTGGGGGAACGCGGTGTTTGCGGGCCGTGCGGGTGCGGGAGCTGCCGAGCGCCGTGCGGGGCCGGTGAGGCCGCCCCGGGCCCGGCTTTAACCGCCCATCGCCGAGAGCTGCTTGTTCCCGGGGGGCTCCGTGGAAAGGGTCCTGGATCTGGTTCTGCTCGGCCTCGTCAGAAGGGAAGAGCCGAGGTGGGGGCAGCTTAACAAAAATGCCTAGAAAGCGCCAATCCCAAGAGCTGCCGGTGCTGCCAAAACGTGTGGGAAACGTCGAGTCCTGGAGAGCATCGAGTTCATTCAGACAAAGGGCCAAATCCGCATGGAAAAGGTACAGGTTCCCCCCATAGACACAGCTGGGATCCTGGAGAGCAGCTCTCCTGGCAGAGGAGCCTTACAGAGGGGCGGAAGGTCCCTGTTCTGCACTGGAATCTGCCCCACGGTTAAGATTTGAAGAGTTAATTCTTCTTGTAGTTGATAATCTGTAGCAAATGAACTGACACACGTCACCGCCGTCATTCCAAATTAAGACTGTCTTGAAAATAATCTGAAAAGTAAATCCTACTCCTGCACTTAGAGAAGAGGCAAAAAGATCCCCGCTTCAAAATAGCTGCTGATGATCTAACGGCAGCTTTTTGTTTCCATCAGTTGTGCTTATTATAACAGATGAAATGATCGTAGTGCACAAGTGCATGAACCTCTCTCCCAAGCAGGTGTTAAAGGTAGGGAGGGATAACTAAAACATGTTGGTGTTTAATGACTGAAGATACAAGCTGCAGAAATTTACATACTTTGGAAAACACTTAGAAGCTGTCACAGGTTTGCTTTTTTTTCCATTTTATCTATATAGCTGTGTTGGTAGCTATATTTATGTGGGCAGGAATCTTGTTGTAGCTGAGGTGGTGCTGGTAGGGAATTAGTCATGTTACAGTGACAAAACCTTTTCCTGCGATAGAGGAGGAGCCACCCAGTGGAAATGCAGCTGATATCTGTGGAGCGGCTGCGTTTAGAAAGGATTTTTCTGTATTTGAAAGATGAGCTGGTAGACAGGAACTAAATTTGGCACATCAGGTGTTCAAAAAGAAATGTCATGCAATTCAAAAAGACACTTAGTTTGGGGTATCTTTAGCAAAAATAATAATAATAAAAAAACTTGTACATAGTTCATTCTAATTGTACTTGTTAGAGCTTGATGGCAGGAGGGCGTGTGCATGGGGAAAATGTTACCACATCCATCATTCTTTGATGAGTTGTACGTGATCAGGGAAGGATTTATAGCTTAAAGGACGTTGAACTATTTTGTTTTGGCAACTGCACCACCCTGGAAGAAACAGGGCTTTCATGGACCTCTCTGTCCATGAATTGGCCGTGAGTTGCAGTTGATTGTAAGTGCTGCTGGTGGAACTGGGGTTATCAGTTTGGTAGAGCAGAGCTTCAGCCTTGCTGCAGTGTGGATCCCAACAGGCTTATTTATCTTAGCTGCCTGCTATTAATTAATTCTCAGGAGCAATTCCCAGGTATCTAGGAGTCGATGGGCTCTTGTGCAAAGTTTGTGCTGTACATTGGCTCTAGGTAGGTGCAAGAGAAGTCTGTATTAGCCCTCACTGCTCTTCAGGATAATGGAGGAGGAAGATTTTGCTTTTAGATGCTATTTTTCGAAAGCACTGACCATTCTCTCTTCAGCTGGACTTTTTTTGGCCATATGTGTTCTCAAAGGTGACTGAGAAATGCTGGCTGACCCTAGAGCTGGCAGGCTCTGCGCTCCTGGAAAGCAAAGGAAAAGAGGATGTTTCCAGGGGCTGTGGCCTTCCGAAGACAAAGGAAATCTTCTCTTGCAGCAAAGGGGATGGAAGTGGGACTTCAGTTCTCATGCTGCCCCATTCTGTAGTCTTTCAGTTCCCTGATGAGTTATTGAAGCTCCTGAACTTTTTTCCACTGCCATGCCCATTCCCAAAGAAAGAAAAAATTGGAATAGATTTTGGATGTAGCAATATAAAGTGTCAAAGATGAGTTTTGTGCAGAGAAAAGCTCATCCATGCATTGCTGCTTTTGTGGTCTTCAGGAAAAGTGTATAGGGAAGTTTAGAGAAAACAAAAATCCATCTATATTAATGCTGCCTTTTCTTTAAAAAAATGGCTGAGTTGTTCTGTGATTTTTATACGTATATATTTTTTTCTTTATTTATTTTCTTTGAGTGCCTGTAAGATTGGTAGCTTTAGAGTTATTTGAAGCCTTTTATCTGACACTATCCCCAGTGAGTCTCTGCGAGCATGTAGAGGCCTGGTCAAGATTCCTGTGTGATATTTTTGTATGATTTTGATTGAAGTTCTTTGTACCAGTGCTTAGCAACTCATATATCATATGCCTTTGAATTTAAGCTCAAATTAATTCTTCTGATGCCTTAATGCACCTAACAGTATGTTAAATTTTCTTATTAAATGAAAATGGCAGCACATAAATGTTAGATGTATGTTAAAAAATGTCCCCGAAGTAAACCATTCTGTCTGCAAGAGGATCCTTGACATGCTTGGCACTCACTCAGTTATGCCAAATGTTGCTCTGGTCTGCTTGCCAAATTAAAAAAAAATGAATCCTTGTTACAGGCTACGCTTAGTTACACATTTTTTTCCTCCAATATTGTCATGCAACAGAATTGTTTCCATAATTTACATGGCGAGGAAGTATTTTGAATGTATCTGTTGACAAATTTCAGGAATATTTGCTGATGCTTTGTAAGCAGGCCTGTTTAAAACTGTATTATCCACCCCTTTCGCCTGAATTTACTCTTCTTGCTTCTGTGACAGATGACTGGGTTTTATTTTGAGCTCTTTTTTTAGGTTTGTCTCTTTTTCTTCTTTTTCTCCCTTGCTGCATATTTGTTAACATCTTCTATGGGCTTTTTATTTTTGTCTCCTGTAGATCTGTTTGTTTTTTGTTTTTGTTTTGTTTTTTTTTCAGTTGGTCTCTTCTCATCTCCAGCTGCGTAAAGAAAGGATGCTTCTCTTTGCCCATTTTGGTATTGCATCTTGCTAACATTTATTTATTTTTTGCCTGTGACTAGATCTGCATGCATGTTTATGTAAAAATATTTTATAATTGTCTCTCTCTACTAATGCTTCCTCTATTTTGTGGTATATTTAAAACAGCTTTTGTGCTGCTGCAAGGGCACCAGAAAGCAGGGGCTCAGCTGCTGATCACTGTTGGGCATGGCTCATTTCAGAAACTAATGAGCTGCTTTAAGATAAGTAGTTATCTGCTGAGGGGAAACTGGGCTTTTTCCTTCTTGGTAGATGTCAAACAGCAGAGGTCTTGATGCTAGGAGCAGAAAACAGGCTTTTTTTTTTTTTTGTTGTTGCTCTAGTTTGGTTGCTTTTTCAACTTCAAACAAATGGCTCTTGCTCTGCTCTAATGCAAGGACTTGGGTGTCTGCGCTGATTAGAAGCAACTGCTGTTGTTAGAAGCTGACGAGGGAGCCTTAACAAAGCAGAGGTTTTGTGCCTTGAGCTCTGCCGTGGTAGTGGTTTTGCCAGAGCTTTGGGAGTAGATTCATGTTTCTTTAAAGGTTTTTCCAAGTTTTAAGTACCCACTGGGAAATACAGTGGATTTCCCCAGGGATTGGGGGTATTCGGGGTGGTCATAAATAACTGGGTAGTGTAGATGTGCAGTGGCTTGCTGATAGGAAGCCACTCAGGAAGAGTACAGACGGGTCATAAAATAGAAGACATAATTTAATGTAGATAAGTGTGGTGTAATTCAGAGTAGATAGATGTACAATTTCATCAATGGAAGGATAGACTGACCCTTAAACTAAGGAATGAAATAATTCTGCAAGAGTCAGTTCAGCAGTGATCAAAAAGCAGGTGAAACGTTAAGTAGTATTAGAAAGGAAATAGAGGACAAACCAGAACATAATCATGAACGGTATAAAGCAGTGGTTCTCCCACTCTATGAATTTTCTGTGTAGCTCTTGTCTGTTCGTCTTGAAAGATTTAGAAGAATTGGAAGAGCCTCAGAGAGAAACAGAGAGGATGTTCAGTGGTGTGGCCAGTGAAGTGAGCAGGATCTCAGCCTGGAGAAGATGCAGCTAAAGGATGATGTATGTTAAATATCTGCTGAATCAGTGGCATGGGCAGATGGAGAAGAATAGACTGTTTTCCTCACGTGGAAGAATAAAGGAGCATCAAAGGAAACTAGTAAGATTACAGAGCAAAAACAGAGCTGGTGCTTTGGTGTAGCAGTTAACAGCAGTGTGGAGTTCCTCGCTGAAGAATGTGGGTGTAAGAGGAAAATGGGATCTATTTGTGGGAAAGAAATCGATTGAGACTTATTAAATACAGAGAAACTGCCTGCAGCTTACGAATCTCTGAGCTTCGAGTGGCTTGAATATTGGGGCAAGTGAATATTAGGTGCCATGTTCTTGTTATTCCCAATAAATGGCTGTTAATTTTAAAAGTAATCCTCTGCATCTTTAAATCTCTGTTCATATTAATCCTCTCCCCTGACATCATTCTCCAGTGCCTTGGAGAATGAAGCTGCTCCAAGCTGTGGCTCTTTTGCTTATGAAAGGCTCTGCATGAGGGTTTAAACATGTTTTCTCTTAGGTGCATCAGCTTTGCCTGCAAGGAGTTTGCCTTAACTTTTCCCAGTATCAGTTTAGGGAGGAACTTGGGTACTTTAGAGGCATCACTGTCAGGGTAGGCTGCCTCCTTGGTATGTGTATTTGAAGTATGTTTATTTTGGGTGTTTTTTTTTTTTTTTTTTTTTTTTTTTTTTTTTTTTTTTTTGTCTTTGCTTTGTGACCCATTTGCATTCTGTGTAAAAGGTGAGACGGGTAGAGGCTGAAGTTTTGCCTCTTTGTAAGATCTGTTTGTTTCAGAAGGAAGGTATTCAGGTAGCTCGCATCTGCATGGGCCCAGATCATAAAAATGGTAAATGCTGAAAGATGCAGCCAGCTAGGCATTTGTTATGGCTTGGGTGAAGCAAATATAGAGTTTGTTTTGGAGTTCTTGCTCAAAATAATTATTTTCAGTGAATTTCACTTTATTTTACCTTATTTTTCAGCACAATGTCTGGAGCTGATGATTTCTCGGTAAGTAATGATTTTGCTTTCCTGAAGATGAGCTGGTTGTGTTACTGGGTTCTAAAAGTTGACACGCTTTTTCAAGGAGTGGGGCTTAAAGTTAACAGGCTGCTCCCTTGTGGAGTTTCGCTCCTGGGTAGATGTAAGTGCCTATGGGCTGTGTTTATGAAGCCGCTGGAAGCCCTAAGGCTTCTCTTCTTCAACATCAACAGAGCACAAGAGTCATATTTTAATATAGAAATATTTTCTTTGGATCTGCACACACATTTTCACAGCTGTGTGGTAGGTCACCTTTTATCTTTGGCTTGATATCTGCAGCGCGTCAGAATCTCTTCCATTCCGATGGCAGAAGCTGCACAAAAGCAAACGCGATCCTCTTGCTGTGCATTAACAAGGAGCTGGTTTTCCTCCCTTTTGGTAGCGGTGACAAACGCAGAGGATGGATGTGCAGCCGGCAAGCCCCGGGGGCCGCTCACCTTCTCCCTGCTGCTCTCTCTTCCAGCTGGCAGACGCTTTGCCCGATCAGTCACCTGCTAAAACCTCCAAAGTGAGCAGCACGAAGCCCGGCCAGCAGCCTGGCCAGCCGCCCCAGGGCTGGCCAGCTTCAAATCCCTGGAATAACCCGAGCGCTCCTCCTCCCGGGCCCTCCGGACTGCCCCCAAGCACCTCCGCTTCCAGCGTGCCCTTCGGACCGCCGCCGACGGGAATGTATCCTTCAATGCCCCCCGGACCGCCTGCTCCATTTCCTCCTCCTCCTACTGGACCCTCCTGCCCTCCTCCTGGTGGTCCATATCCACCCCCAACTGTGCCAGGCCCTGTCCCGCCGGGGCAATATCCTCCGCCAAATATGCCCTTTCCAGAGCTTCCGCGACCTTACGGTGCTCCGACAGAGCCAGCTGCGCCTCCGGCTCCCGTCGGGCCGTGGGGATCCATGCCCTCTGGAGCGTGGGGACCAACAATGGGAGGGCAGTATCCTGCGCCCAGCATGCCATATCCACCCCCAGGGCCATATTCCACTCCTACCCAGACTCCAGGGGCTGCGCCGACAGTGCCGTGGGGTACGGTCCCGCCTGGAACGTGGGGACCTTCGCCACCAGGTCCGTTCCCTCCGCCCACAGGATCCTATCCGGCTCCAGGACTCTATCCTACGCCCCCTAATCCTTTTCAAGTGCCATCTGGTCCTGCTGGTGCTCCGTCAATGCCTGGTGGTCCCCATGTGAGTATTTAATTTGCCTCGAGTTTTTCTGAAATGTTAGAGATTTAGTGTGGGAGTTCAATAGTGTAAGACCTATTAAAGCAGGTAAGGACTTCCAGCACATCTATTATTTGTGTAGTCAGTGGTAGGGTAGGAAATTTTCCACTCAAAATATACCAGAATGATCAAGATTTATCAAATTTAGTGTGTCCGGGCATCACACTGTAGCAGCCTCCCACTAGCTTGAAAGGCATCTCTGAACTGCAAAAAAAAAGGATGTGTGAGTGTGTGTTTGTGTGAAAAGAGCTTCTGGTGATTTCTGAAATAGAAAATAGAAAGTATTCTCGTCTCTGCAGTGTAGAGTTCCCTTCCAGGGCATGGGAAGGGAATGACACATCGAAAGGATGAATTAGCGTTATTAAGAATGCTTGTAACTGTGAATTAACTGCTTTGTGTGAGCGCAATATTGACTGTGAATTATTGTCTCTTGCAGCCTTACCGTTGAATACATTCTGGGCAACAAAGTACTGTAGCTTTCCACCTTCATCCACTACGTAGAGGTTTTTACAATTTTTGTTTCAGTAATGTTTGGGGCTGTGAAGAACACTTGCCTCTTGTATGTGCATTTAAGGTATGAAGGAGCAATTTGCATAACTTTTAACTTGCTCATATGCTGGCATAATTGTTTGTTTAGCAAAGTGAATTATGAAGAGCAGAAATGCAACTAAAACCTGCGATTCTTACATTGGCAAGTATTCCCCTCTGAAAAAATGGGAATTGCCAAGTAAGGATTGTTTGAAAAAGGAAAAAAAAAATCAGGCCGAAGGACATACAAATTGTTAATTCTTAAACTGCCATGAATGCTTTAAGTTTTGTTGCCAGACTCGTGCTGGTCGCTGGATGGATGGATAGTCATATTTTGTCTATTTTCAGGTTATTCGAAAAATGTCAATAAAAAGTGTATTTCAAGATTCTTGTCAAGAAATGTAATTTTTTGAACATGCTACAGTAATTCAAACTAAAGAGACGGAACATGTGAACTTGAAGGTTTTCTCAGCATTTTGTATATACTCAAAACAATCGCTCAGTCTGGGACTACAGCAGAGAAGACGCGCAGTGAAGTGCTTGGTCTGACTTGTCTGCACACTGTTCGCATTCACAAACAGGCATTTATGTGCAAATAAAATACCTGGATGTGCAGTTAACTTTGAATCAACAAACGTGAGTTTTATGCATGCAAACGAGGGCATCATTTTGCGAGTTCTCATTCCGTGGTGGTTGGAAGTTTGGCTTGGTCTGTGTAAAGAAAAACTGATTCCCTCTTAAGGAAGGTACTTCCCTATTTCTGACCTGGATTCTAGGCAGTGAAAATTGGACTTTGCTGCTGGGTTGGGTGAACTCGGCAAACTCGCACAGTCCCTGGAAACTGAACTTGAGCTTAAAAAGATCTTTTTTTTTAGAAAAAAAAAAGGAAAAAATTAAGTCTGTCAGTTCCCCGCAGCTGTTGGTCTTGCGTTTAGCGCTCGCGGCTGCAAAGATCCTTCGCGTCGTCGTTCCGACCGCGGCCGGAAGGAGCCGTTCCGCCCGGGGCTCCGTCGGACGCGGTGCCTGGAGACGTCCTGCGCCCGGGGAACCGAGCGAGCGTGACGTGGGGTCCCGAGCGCGTCCGCTGCGCCCTGCCGCGGAGCTGCCCCCTTCCCCGGGGACGGGGACGCCGCGCTGCGTTTTCCTATTCCTGCCGTATCCGTGCAAAGAGCACGTCAGGGGTTGTTGCAATGCTGGCTTTGCCTCACCAGGACGTAAACCCGGGGCTCGGGGAGGAGTTCTGGAATTCTCGTGGTACTTCATAGCCCGTCCTTGGAAAGTTTATTTCCTCCTCAGCTGAGGAGAGCCCGACTTGGCCTCTGCGGGTAGGATTAGAAAGCAACTTTGTTTAACGTGGTAGCTCGCTAGGGGATCTTATATCATGGAACTGTGAAAAATAAGTTAATTCCCACATCGTGGCTTCCTGCGTGCATATTAGGGACTTGTTAATACAAGTGGGGTGACCTGCTGGCGATGCTCGTCTTGGCCTTCATGGTAAAGTCCTGCAATATTTTTTTTTTTTTTTTTTTTTTGGGCAGCAGAAAGTTCAGCTTTGCTGTAGCTGTTTCAATCTGTTGTCACGAAATCTGATAGCAAAGGTACTTTTTGTGTGTTAGGAAGACAAGAGCAGAGCTGAACAAAGAAAATTTCACATCTCAGCTTAAATCCTGGCGTTTGGGCCCCTAGAAACCAAAACCTGGAAAATGTAGGAATCTTCATGAACCTCAACCAAGGCGCCCTCCTCCCAAACAACAGGCTTGGCTTAAATCCTGGCAAGGCTGATGAAAACAAACGTGATAGACACCGGCCACATCTGCTCAAGTGCTTTTTGTTTTGGTGCCCGCAGCCTTAGTTGATAAATCAGTGTAATGGAAAAATATTTATTCCAAATGAAGGGATCGTGTAGTCGCAGCGCTCCAGTCTGAAATTGCACTGGTCGTTGTCTTTGCAGGGAATGGGAAGAGGTAGAAAAAGGTAGGGTGGACATAGGAAATAATGAATTTTGGAAAGGGGGTTTGGAAAAGTAACTAGACGTCTAGGTTCTTCCTGAAATAGGCGGGATTTGTTACTGGAACGGTTAGGCTAAAATTCAATATATATGGGATGTTTTTTCAATGTATATTCGTATTTCTTGAGGTCATGAGAACTGTTTCATAACCCCTTTGTTTTTGTGAGCCAAGTTCTTTGCATAGCAGTGAAAAAGGGTATTCCTGTTAATCTATCGTGTAAAAAAAACTCCAGTTGTCACTATATACCGTGTAGTAACTTTATCACATGTTATGTCGAGTGTGAGCAACTTCTGGCCTGACGCTTTTTGCAATGGAGTTTGTACATTTCTATGCATCGTTTGAGTTTAAACTGCTGAGAAGTTTGTTTTGACTTGTGCTTTGAGATTGACATCCTGCATTTGTTTACAATATGGAATATAAGCAATCACATCTTTAAAGTATAGATTATCACCTGCTGCTGTATTTTCTTTAGATGAAACAAATATTGCTGTATGATAGTGAGAAGCTATAAATACAGGATTTGATATTTTTTTGAAAATGCTGTCACTTTTGTATAAGATTAGACATTAAACGTATTTTCAAGACTTGTGTTTACTGTTTTTCACTTACTGCTTTGGACATGCCTGTGTAGCCTTTTTGCCTTGAATGAATAGTGGCAGTAGGACAGCCTTGATTTGCAAAGCCTGAATATAAAACCAGAATTATTTGACTGCTCTGAGTGTTTCTCCTCTTCCTTTTGTGACTCCCGCAGCCTCCGCAGCAGGCGGATCCCGTGCGGATGCGGCACCGGCAGCACCGCGGCCTCGCACCCTGCCTTGCCGAGGGAAATCACATCCGCCCGTGTGTCGAGGAGCAGCAGGGCTTATTCGGAGACGAGAAGCAGGGTGGGTTTGGGTTTGTTTTGTCCCCTGTTTCTCCCTGGTCTCTGGACAACTCCCAGGGAACTGATCTGCAAATCCCTGTTTTGATGTGGTTATTCCAGATAAAAGCTTGATGGAAAATAGGCTGCGAGAACTAAAACCAGGCTGAATTCTGCAGTTTGAGCCCTGCTGAGCTCTCTCCTTGCACCCGTGCTGGCCGGCCAGCACTGCTCCCTTGGGGGAAAGCAGGAATTGCAGCAGTGACCGTGTGTTGGGAAGCAGAGAAAATACTCAGCTCTAAGGCTTAGAAACAAGTGTTTTTAGGCCATATCCACGGCCTGAGCAGCACTCGATGGGCTCAGGTGCAGCAGGGCCCTGCTGTGGGTGCCGGTGAGGCCGAGCGCCCCGACTATCTGGTGCTCTGGTGCCTGTGCAAGTCTTTGAGTTCGTCTTATTAAAGCTCTTGGGCTGAAGAATAAGGGCTAGATGGGAAGGCAGACATTCAGCCACCTGTTTGGAACCCACTTTTCCAAATTACTCTTCCAGGGTAGCTGTAGCAGAGGAGGAATCATCTATAACCTCCCTCTACCATTGTTATTCAGTTGAATTTGAGTTAATTTTATCTAAAAATATTTAAGATATTGCCCATCAGTAGCCTTCATGTTTGGCCAACAGCAGGTTATAGTTTTTCTCCTTTGCTGACTGCAGGGTGTAAAAGGCTGATAAAATATATCTATATCAGCCGGTTGTGATATCCCTATTTTAAGGTTACATTTTAGTAAAAGGAGCCCTTGGAGAGGTAAAATAGAAGTACCTGAATATCCATCCCCTTTCTGGCGGGCTCCTGGATTGAGTGTCAGGTGGGAATTCTGTTGTCCTTGAGGAATCCTGCCTGCTCCTGCAAGTGCATCTTCCTGCAGATGGGATGAGGGGAGTTTCTTGTTTGGTTTCATAAATAGCACCTAACCCTGGTGCTGTCGGGAGTGGTCAACAGGGGGTTCATCCCAGAAAACTAAGCCAGGAGGTGGCAAACGGGTCCGGGTTTTATCTGCACCGTGTGGGCTCACTCTGGCTGGTTAACGTGGTCTAATGTGGGGCGCGTTGGTGGCTTTCCAGGAGCCTCCGCTTTGCTAAGTGGCTGCAGATCCTGAGGGAAACACCCCATTCCTGCGTCCAGAGCGAGTGGGATGACTCAGGGACTGGAGCATCCATGGCACGAGGAAGGGCTGAGCGAGCGGGGCCGGTTCAGCCTGGAGAGGAGAAGGCTGAGAGGGACCTGAGCACCATGTGCAAGTACCTGGGGGCAGAGAGCAGGGAGGACGG
>JAWLRI010000086.1:2863876-2876738 GCA_034781795.1 Crypturellus tataupa
TAAAAAAGTTGATTAAAAGCTGTCTTAACATGCCTACCTTTGTTCAAGAGAACCACCCGGGAGAGCTTTGCTAGTAGAAAATTCGTGCATTTCCAAATTCTGTGCTGTGTGAATGTCTTTTGGTACTGGTGTCCTTTGTTTTGCAGTTGTATCCTCAGGATTATGCAGAGCTAAAGACTTTCTGGGAAGCAAAGCTCTGCTGGATGATCTTGGAGTTGCTAGTTTTCCAGAAGTGCACTGGGAAGACCTACAAGGTGTCTTTGTAAGCAAACCTGAAAGAGATAGTTTAATGTTTCATTAATATTGCAGTTGGAAGATTTCTTGTTAGGGTTCTAGCTAGAAATATTGCCTAGTTCCTTCTATTAAAATTGTTGTATACAAACGATAAGCTGAAATCTTACATACACTGCTAGCAAAATTGAATAAAAATGACGGGAATAGATCAGTATGTTATATTATAGAACTACATTAAATCAAAGTAACCAAATTAGTAAAGACTATTCCTTTAGAATAAAACTGAAATAATGAGAATTGCTGTTCTTAGGAAGCCCAAGCAGTGAAATTTGTCTCTTACTAATTTCAGTCATTCACATTGGAAAACACAAATAATAAAGATATGGATATATAGTTACTTCTTAAAAAAGTGCTTAAAGCCAATGCTGTTTGAACCTTTTTGGCAGCTGTTTTGTACAAATACCAAATGTATTTAAAAAATTACTAGTCTTATGAAAGACTAGACAGAAAAAAAAATCTATATAAAAAACAAACTGGGAAATTCAAAGTTTTAAGATTAAGAAGTAGAAATGGAAGGGAAGAGGAATGACTAAAAATCAAGGATTACCAAAAATACTGGCCTCATATAGATTGCAATAAGATACTGAAATTGAAGTTATATTGTGCGTGTATGCTCAAGAAAACTTGCTTTTCTAGCAGATATGTTACCATTTTGATAAACACAGAGACCAGCATATTCTATCTGCAGCTTTAAAGATAGTACTGTAAGAGACTAAATAAAGGATATTAACCTGCATTGATCCTGATGAACAGGCTGTCAGTAAAGTCAGGAAATACTCAGATTAAAACTTCCTATCTAACCACATGCTGAGCAACCACGTACTAGCTGTTTTTCCCATTTCTGTCTACACTGATACATCATGTTGCCAAATTAGTACACCAGATAGAACGGTTTACTTGCTTCCTGACATAGTTACCATTGACTTAACATTAATTCTGCTCAATACTGGAGGGAAACAGTATCCAGTATAAACAGTATAATTCCTCCCCAATGAGCCTATTCAAATCTCTTCAGTCGTTTCAGGTCACAGAAATCACAATTAAATCTCACCTACCTGGAAAGGATTTCACAGGGCTTTCAACTCTAAAAAACCCTCCTTCAAAAATCACTTTTTCCACTTCAGGTGGCCTCTCCGGGTGTGCACAGCCGGCAGCGCCCTCATGCTTCATTTTATCCCTCATTGCTGCTTTTATAGCAGCCAGCCGGTTCCGGGCTGCAGCTCTTCCAGCCGCTCCCACCTTTGGTTTGGATACCCCATTTGGAACAGTCTTTTTCTGAAATTGTAAGAAAGGTTAGGGCACATCTGGAAGCTTCAGTCCCAAACATCTACACAGCTGCTGCAGTTGCTGGCAACACACAAGCCAGCAAGAGACCATAACACGCTGGAGATGAGATCTCTGTTCACCTCCAGATTGTTTTGTATGGCCATCCAGCTGCAAGGGCCAGTTTGTAATGACAATGCTAAGGAATTTTCATGGAAAGTCTGCAGTTCAGAAATACTCCAGTTAATATTCTTCCTTGGAAACAGTGGGATCTAGGGACTCCTAGTGGCAGGGAGATAAAAGTAACTACAAAATGGACACCAGTTACTTCAGTTTCTCATGGAAACCAGTTTTTCTAAAATGTTGTGCTTTGTACCATTCATAGGTTCTGATATTTATGGCAGGTTTACATGGACTAAGTTCGACCAAGCTTCCTCTGCCTAGAATTCCTTATAAACCTTCGTATCATTTTTATGATTAGCTGAGAACCCTCAAGGAACAGTCTCATGATCTAAATCCTGTCCTATGATTATGTTCTGTCATTAGAAATAATTACAGAAACTTAAGTCAAAATAAATAAGCTATTTCTTATTGCAAAATAAGCTATAATAGAAGTTATTTAATTTTGGATCCCGTTAGACCCATGTGTGCTTACAGAATTAGATGCTTAACTGCCTATGCTACTAGTGCCCTAATGGGCACCAATATTAATTTAGCACTCATTGCTTAAAACTGTCAGCCACAGCCAAATTCCTCTATAGAGCTGCTTTTTCACTGGATCATGGGATTTTTTTTTTAATATATCCTAAGAGTAAATTTCTATTTTAACTATAACCCACTTTGCTTACTCATGCACTCCCAAGGAAGTCATTATAAACTTAGTATGAATTTTCCTAGCAGGAAGAGACATCTAAAATTACCACTAACAACTAACACGAGTGCAAGGGAGAAGGGTGCACCCTGAAAGGAATTTCACTGAATTTTTAGACATTTTTGTTAATGTCTAAAGAATGCCAGATGAGCAGAGCTTTAGAAGAAACTGTTGTATACAGATACCTCTATACATCATTGCACTTTGATGCCATAAGACACTTTAGGAGTTCTTTATACCTTGATAATTTCTTTGCTTGGGACATCAAGTGGTTGCCACTCATTTTCTTGAAGCTTTCTCAGATTATCAAATTTTTTATTCACATCTTCAATCTAGTGGAAATCCCAGAAAAATCCAGGTTGAGAATGCAAGGCTTATACCACATTCACAGCAGAACAGCATTTTATAAAATCACATGATTTAAGTTTAATCATAAAGTTCAAGCATATCACACTATGTACATTTGGTTAACATTTACATAGAGTTATTCTTTCAGTATTCAGCATGCATTCATTTTCTTTAAGTACAGAAGCAGACCATAACACCAGTCAAGCAGGCACTGCCTGACCAGCTCCTCACTTCAAAACAGAATGAGTTCTGCTGCACACCAGTTATGCCAAAGAAAACCAAGGCATAAACAATAATAAAGCACAAGGAGATAACCCAGTGCACTAAATACTAATTACAATATGCTAGCTACTTCTCTCCTTTATAAGAAAATATATTTTTATATAGAAAATATCAGGATCTGAACATTTGATGGAAAAACAATTTCAAACCTTTGCATGTGAACAATTCTATTTTAGAAAATCTCTCTAGACTGACATGCAAGTACATACCTGAAAATTAACCATGTCCCAAAATCCATCCAAGTCTGTACACGTTGTCTCTTTTTCCCCCCGTTTAAATTCACAGTTATCCACCAGTCCTTCAAACTGTTTAAACCTTTCTGCTATGAGCAGCCTTGTCTGACCAATTGCTGTGCGAATGAGATCTTTAGCTGACAGTAAGAAGAAAATAATAAAGAAAATAAATCTTGGAATAATCCATCGATCCACAATTGATGCAAAGATCTGAAGCATCTAGAATTTGCTTACTACCTGAACCAACTTCAGGCCTGCAATACAACACACATGCAGCATACCTATTAATTGAACCCTTCTAAACTTGACTCTTTCAAAATAGTTAACTATCTCTGTAAAACTTTAAGTATTAATAAGGCTCCCTCATTCTCACAGACATGAGTACATCAGTCAACTCCTCCTAGTGCCTATTGCAAGGTTGGTCTTACCATCCTCAGGAATGTCCAGCTCCAATTTTCCATCCCACTGGAGGCAGTGAGACATCAACCTCTCAGTCTCAGACTGAAGAATGTTTCTAAAAATAACAGGATAGTGGAAAAAAATAAGGCTATTCTAACTGCTGTCTCCACTTATAACTGTCAGTATCGATTACTATCTTTGTTTTCAGAGAAGGTACACTGTCATCGAGGAGATGACATTAAGTTGCTTAAGTCTGCAGGCTGGCTGAGATGTAATTTCCACATTACCATTTTCAAGCTTGTTTTCCTTAGGATAAGGTGCTAGACTCAAGAAATTTATGTTCTTTACTTGCACTAACAGTTCCAAAAGGCAGTCAGGAATGAGTGTCTATCCAGACCCCTCCTGACTGACATTAACTATTATAAGCTAACGTTTTTGAGAAATCTTGTTAGTCACGTTAAGGACTTTAAAAACCAGGAGAAAGAAGAAATCAACACAAACCTGAAATAGGGCACATCATGCTCCTGTTCTCTTAAATCATCTGACTTTGTTCCAAGTGCTGTTGTGTCTGTAGAAACAGGGATTGTTCCATTTGACCTCTGTAGGGAAGTGTTCTCATCTAAACTGCGTGCTGAAAAAAAGTGATAGATATTAGTCAAGAATCTGGAAAAACTAAAAACACAGAATGATAAACTAAATATGAACTTTATACCATTTTCTGCTTTCAGGCTTGTAGTGTTTTGCTCTTCTTGAAAGTTTTTATCAGCAAGTACAAGCAGACTTTTAAAATTAGGTTCTTCTACTTTAGTTTCGCTGGATTTTTCAGATGTGTTCCTGGAAACAAGAACATAAGGCACACTGAGAAATCAGTATCAAATATGGTCAACACTACACAAAACTGCACAGATTTTTCAATTCTCTTATCTTACATTCCACACTAGACAAGTTGAAGCTACTCCTTTTAAGAGGAGCTTATGTCAGTGTGTAAGTATTTATATATGGCACAGTCCATGATATATGCCATTTAGAGCAGCTCTGCTTGGCATATGGCATAGACAGGATTATGGATTAGAGCTTTCCTTGCTGTTATATTATGTCCACATTCGATTGAGCAAAAATAGCAATGAGCAAGTATTTCAATATCAGAACTATTTGTTCCAATAAAATCTTCTACAGATTGTTTCTATAGCATCACAGGAAGATTTCCTTGCATATTAGGCTATTGGAAGAAAAACAAACAAACAAACACACTTACATTGAAGTTTCTGAAAAATCCCAGGAGGCATCAGGTGTCAAAAATGCATTTGCCCTTGAAGGCGTCATGGGCGTGACCTTGTATGTTGCTAATCCACTCAGTGGCTGAAACACAAAATTCTGAGGTGCAAAAGAATGTGTTCTGGGCCTCCTCGGAGAAAAACTATTTGTCAGCAAAGCATTTTTCTTTTCCACTGAGGTCTCTTCCTGTGGAAGGTCTAGTGATGCTGGGTGTTTAGAATCAAATACAGAATCTTCTATCATTGGATCCAGCTGAAAGTTTTGACCTACTTCTTGCTTAAAAGAAAACACCTAAACAGCACAAAGAGACAAAGTGAGCTCTACATTATCAGATGATTCTTGATGTCTACCACAGGCATGGTGTGAATTTTAACATGAGCAAAGGGAATAATTTCTAGAAAGTAGCTTTCTACAACAGAAGAACAGGTACTACAAGAACTACAAGTACAGAAGTCTTGATTTATCAATAGGCCTTGTTGGATTTGGCTCTTGCAATTCACTCTAGCAGCAGGAATAACACTTGGCTGTGAGAATGTAATGACAACCTGCTGAAGGGGCTGAGTAGCTGAACACCTGACCTACTGAAGCAGTGATTACAATGAAATAAACACTTTCTGTCAGTGTTGGGACTAAAATGCTTTGGGTGACCAACTCAAAAACAGGGTAGCTAGCACCAAATCCAACCAGGCCTATTGAATAATCAGTTTACACACATACAGCAAACCAAAGCCTGAACAACAAGCTAAAATATGCTGCTAGTTGAGGAATGCAGCTCCACACAAGGAGAGCACAAGTGCAGTTAGGACAACAGTACTTAGTTCAAAGAGCAGAGAAAGTTAACAAATTGAGTCCACATTCCCGAGATGAGTGATTAGACAGAGAATGCATTTTTAAGATACTAAGATATTGATATTAAAACTGTCTTTCAAGAAAATATGCATCTACAATCCATTTGAAATCTTGTAATAATTGAGAAGCTCTTGCTTGCCATGTGAGCCTTAAATTCAAAATTTAATACACTTCTTATGAATAGATGACTGAGGTTACAAGAAGTGTTCACCAACTGGCAATACAAAGTGTTTGCTGCCAGTGAAGAGGTATTTTTGTCTCAGTCAAGACATAAGAGCCTGCACTTTAGCAGTTTACCTCTTGTCACTGTTGGGGTGCATGTACACACTACAGTTTAATATAATAGTAGAGAATAGTTGCATTTTTTGAAATGAGAAATGGGAGGTGTGGGGGAAAAGTAGGAGAGAAGAAAGTGAAATGTAAGGAACAAGAGAGGGCATCGATGCTTATTGCACAGGGCTATCAATGCACCAATGTATACAGATTTCTTTGGACAGCTGCATTGGAGGTCTACCATGAATTCTCATATTGCAATCATCTGCAAGCCTATGATCATCTCTCAGTTAAATCAGTCAAAACTTGAGGATCAGTAACATACTCACTCCTATAAGCAAACCAAATCTGAAAATACATGAGAATATAAACCCATATAGCTTCTTCCTAAAAATCTAGCTTGGCTTCTGGAGATTTTCCTATTTATTGTACACTGCAGCCTAACTCTAGTTGAATTTCTACTCAATAACAATTTAGCTGTGCTTGAAAGTTTTGCTTAAAAAGTTCTCCTGAACACAGCATTTCAAAAGGCCTTTAGCAGTATAACATCCAACTGATGTCAGCAAAGCTCAGCTGAGTTTAATTTAATACAACAGCTTTGTCATCTTCTGTTCATGAATTGCATATGCAAGAAAACTGATGGACCCATAGACATGTATAAGCACCTGTGCCCCTCATCATCCTTTGCTGAAGCACAGATTACTCATGGATAGAAAGCACGTGTACATTTAGACATATTCTTCCAATCTGTTACTTTCAGCTCTTGTAACCTGTAGATCCTTAGGAAGAGCTAACACCGATTTGCAAGCATAGGCTTTGAAGTTTTGTATATTTTCATTGCATTAAGAAGACTGCACAACCTTCCCTTTTACCTGAAAATGCTCATATTAATGAAGCAACAATGATCAAGCAGCAATAATTGTTTTTGAGTATTGCTATGAGACTGACATTACTTGTATTTGGCTTTTAGAGTTTGACTGGAACCAGAGCTCTTAACCTCTAGGAGGTAATATTATTAACATGAAAATAAAAAAACAATCCAACAGACAAATTACTCCAAACAGCACAATCTGCTTTAGATGCAGAAACTACAGTTTGTTATTTAACTGTAAATTGAACTGTTCAACTGTTATTAAATCTGTTTTATTGCTTTTCCATTTCAAATATAAAACCCCCTACCTCTGTGAGGTCAGGTTTGGCTGCCTTCTGCTTTCCTACATTTGCTGTCTTTCGTTGTGGCTGATTTCCTAGAATGAAAGAAACAGCAAAAGGTCAAAAAGACATCTAATTAAGGCAATCTTTCACAAAAAAAAAAAAAAAAAAAAAAAAAAACATTTAAAAAACAAAAATTTAAAAAAAAAAAAAAAAAAAAAAAAAAAAAAAAAAGCTTTAAAAAGCTAATATTTAAAGACAAGGAGCAACTGTAAGTGGATTATTTTTTTGAAAGGGAGGTGTGGCTGGAGGGCAAACGCCCAAAAGAAGTTCATGCAAAAAGAAAATCTGTCCTAGATTTAAATACCCCATTAAATGATATTTAACCAAGAAAGGAAATCAGATTCACTAAGTCATTACTCATTAGAAGTTGCCATATAATTACTTCATGCCTCTTTAAGCAGCTAGACACTTAAATACAGAGAATTATATAGCTCTGTTCTAAAGTGTGCATCACAGAAGTTAAGAAAAAGCATCTTATTTCCTTAAAACTGGGGAGTTACTGACAAATCAGTCTGAGCTCAGAGAAGAATTGGTGGATTGAAATCATTATCATGGTTTTACTTTCAAGTCTAGAGTTTTACTTTTGTCATATATAACAAAGGACAATGCAAAAAAAAAATCTGCATAATACTTGAGGACAAGAATATATGCTAAAGAAATCCCTTTCAGTAACAGTTTCATTTCCATGTTCTGGTAAATAGAAAAACATGCATCAGAAGAAATTCATGACCCAAAAAGCACAGGTTCTCTTGTCTTGCAGAGACACATTTCACAGCTCTATTAATCAAGCATCCTAAACCAGTGACCAGCAAACTGGCAAATTTTAATCAGTTCTGTTCATACTCTTTCAGGCTACCACATAAATATTGATACTCCTCATGGAGGAATTTGGGGGAGAAATTATCCAATGTTGGTTTCAGCATCTTGATTTAAACATTGCAGTGAAGATTGCAGATAAGATTCTCACTGATAGAGCATCTAATCCTTTTCTTGCACAACAATTTGGCATGATTTATATGCAGTATTTAACTACTCCAAGAGATAGTTACACAGAATGCAGTGTGCAGAGACATTTCAGAACAAGTTGATGTGTATTTTTAAATCACAAAAGAGTCCCAAGATGCAGGCAAGATCCTAAGACAGAGATCTCCTAAGTGTATCATCTGATAAGGAGTCTAATGGCAGCACAAACATAAATAAGCTGTTTCCAGTGTTTATTTATCAGGAATAGCCAGAGTATTGTCTTTATGGCAGTTTATGAGTAGTTACTTATCAGGACAGAGCTAACATTTACTTCCTCACTTACCAGTAGCAGCAGTTGTTTTCAGCATTTGTCTAGCTGCAGCAGCTCTGGTGATTCTTGTATTTTCTGCTGATTGGACTTTGGTCTGTAACACTGTAAAAAATATTAATTGCAGAAATTTCAAAGCATGCTAAGGAACCGCATTCAATAATATTACTGAAAGTTTTGTAGAAATCAGAAGAGTGCATTAGTATTTATCAGCGGAATTGATTTGTGGGAATCAATAGTTTGTTTTTGTCAGCTGGACACAAACAGTGTCAGGCAGCAAATCTCAGACCCAGCATCAAGACATCATGCAGGCAGATCTTGACTGAAGGCTGTTTTTATGGCAGAACAGTTCTGCCAGGCCCTGATAAAAATATCACTGTTCTAGATGCCATGTACACAGCATAATGAACTCTATTCTCTGCAGTCTTAGACAAAGTCACAGCTTCCTAGACTAGTAAATTATCGGTTATTTGTACAGCTAGGAATTTAAACAGAACATATTCATAACAAACTGATACCATGGTCATACTATGAATTTATTCTAAGGTCTGATTTTAATGTAATTTAATAACATTTTTAAATATAAGATGAATTATCCCTGACAGTTTGTAAAATATGACTCATGTTCTTTCATGTTTAATTACCTGCCTCAGTCATTTTCATCTTTGCATTCTGCTGCTGTTTCTAATTTACTTCACGAATAGCATTAATGGCACAAAAATAACGAAGCTCCTAATTTCCTTCCCTCCCTTTCTATTTCTGCATGAAATCTAGTAGCTCCACTTGGTTACTGGTAAATGCTATTTGTGTTTTTATTGTAATTCTAGCCTCATAGAAATGCAGCTTGACCAGCTGGGAAAAAAATATAAATAACTAACACTTGGTTTATTCACATATTCACTTCTAATGGATATAAATGCATATTCTTGATTCAACAAAAACATTATCAAGTCTAGCAGATGACCTTTTTGTAAAGGAAGCGCTCTAATTGTTAAAGCAAACACTGAAAATGGACCTTTTCAGAATTCACTAAAGGCATGGCAGAAATTTATTTGAAGTTTCACTGCTGTTGATTTAGTTAAGTCAGCGATGTGAAAGTCATTTCATTCTAAAATCACTGAATATTTTATGTTGGCATGAGTATTTCACATAGTTTAGTTATGCACTGTGCATGCTATCAGAGAGAAGTTCTGATCAAAGATATTCTCCTCCTTTAACAAACGTGGCATGGATTGCTGGCTTAGAAAGTGTATGGAACCACTACATAAAGTCCAGTGGTTAGACAGGTACAGCAGGGGATGCTTTTAATGTAAAGAGATGACTGTATTCATCATTTAAACAACCAGTCCCAAATGTGACTTCTGCCAGTTGTATTAGCGCATAGCAGAAGTCCAGACTCCTGCTCTCTACTTATATGCTGATTGCTTAAACCTGTTATTTTACAAAGTCATTAAGTCATTAGTTAAGTTACACAAGTAGCTTCATTTGGAGACACAGAATTAACTCAGACTGAGCCTTTAAAACTTTTCTGTACTTCATTTTCATTATTCAGCAGTTTTCTTTTGGTTATTTGATGTGTACCCACACAATCTTGTTTTAAACAATTCTTAGGCTGAGCCTATCACTCACTTCCAGCATACTCTCTAGGTAGACGTATAACAAACAGAAACATTGAAACAAACAAAAGTCAGAAAACTTGCATGCAGGATAGTCATAATCAGAAGCACTTTCAAATCTGTTCCAAGACAATAAGAGCAACATGTAATCTTAGGAAGCTACAACTAATACAAGGGCTCTAACATTATCAATTTTCAAACACTATTTTGAGACTATCAGGTTTAAAGGAGTCTCAATTGCAACAATCTCAACAAGCAAGCACGGAAAGAGAAAGATGTCAAAGTATTAATGGCAAGAGATTTGTAGGTTGAGTGCTTCCTGCCAATTAGACAATAGCTAATACTTCATAAGAGCAGCTTTGCTGGAGAGATAGAAGACAGACTTCCCTGAATGCATTTACACTTCACTCAATCAATTTCCTATTTGTCAGACTACTCACGAAGCCAGGCAAATTTCATATTTTATTTATACCAGCTCCTAAAGCTTTCCAGATAACGTTTCTCTTTATAGCAGCAGCTACTCCATGTGATATTCTTCTCAGACAACAGACAAGAAGCTGTGCGCAGCTCCAGCTGATGAGGCAGGCAGCAATCATGCAATATCAGCTATGACTTTTTCCCTCTGCTTGTGTGCATAACCAGTACTAGTATCTAGAGCAGCACACTTTCTACTCTGTCAGCTGCTACCCTTCATAGAAACAGGGTCATGCTAGAAATTCTTGCTTGTTCTCCACATCCTTCCCCTAATCTGACAGTTATTAGACTCAAAAGCAAAGCATTAGAGCATCATTTCAGACTTGGATGCAGGGATTATTCTGCATTCATACCTTTCTCTTTTTCGGCTGCTTTGTCTGTGCCCATCTGTTTACGCCCTGCTTGTGTAGGGCAAGCACTACGTCCGTTGGTGCAAACCTACAAGAAAAGTTTGCATTTTATGAAGTGTCTGATTTCCAAAAGTAAAATAGTCTAATTTCTATTTCATTACTCAGTAGACCTAGTCAGATTTGGCGCCAGCAACTCTGTTCCTAAGCGCCAAACCTCCAAAATAAAGGCATCTCAAATAAAGGACAACTTCAGTCTCATCCCAGCTTTAATCTTAGTTACAATCCTTGCGGACTACAACACTTTGTATTGAAAAGGCGGTCTGGAAGATCAGTAAACTTTTCTCTATTTGTAGTAACCTTATTTAAGCTCCGTTGTTCAGTTTAGCACAATGCTCAACCCAGCACAACAACATCTATTGGCTCACTGAGAGTCTTGCTGCCTTTCTCACTAGCAGAGCTTGCTCATAGTGCTCAACATGCAAGCAAACAACCCCAAGCTGTGGTCTGAAGGACAATTACATCCTTTCCTCCCAATTTATTCACTGAAGTATACATGGGACTAACCGTAGGAGTAGGCTTAGATGCAGCTGATGTCACCATTTTTTCTGCTTGGTTCTTGGCCTTTGATCGAGTAATCCTCCCAGAGAAAGTAGGAGCTGCCTGGAAACATTCCCAAAGAAAGAAGAGTTAACATATTATTTGCATGCCACTCATCACTGTTATAGAGTTAAAATTGATTCTGAAATAATGCCATTCTTTCATTTGTGGATGAGCATGAATTGAGAACATATATACACAAAGACAAAATTTAATGCACCACAATGTTATTTCCTCTTTTGCTTTTATTTATTGAATCAAATTACTCCCCTATGAGCATTAAGTTGACCCATAATTCACCTTAAACCAGATCAACATACTATCTTCTTTACTAAATTATTTATAAATAATTTATTCTAGATATGTTTTAGTTAATTTCGTAAAACAATTTTGTATATAAATATGTTTACATATTTCATATACTCATTTTAGATATTTAAATATTTATTACTTTCTCTTTTGTTTTGGTTGGCACAGGCTCTTCAGGTACAAGTGAGAGAAAACCAGGTGCAGTAGGTCTATATAGCCCAACTTTAAATACGCCCTTTTTTGCCTTTTCTCTTTGTTCTTTAAGTTTCCTAAGTTCTTTTTCCTCCTTATAGCGTTGGAGCATTTCCTTGCGTTCAATATTCCTCTTCATGGCTGCATCTGTGAGCTGTTCTGCAACAAGGATGAAGACATTTTATAGTCTCAAAGCTATTTTTCAGCAAACAATATTGAAAAATTTAGAAAATTGCAAAGCACTTTTCCAAGAAACAAGAGTAACATGTAACATACTAAGTGAAAAAGTGCAAGACTCACTGCCTGGAGTTTGTGCTTAGAAATTTCAAATAAAGTCTAACACAAATGCATGCACTATCAGTTTGCCAAAACCTTAAATGCTCTGCATTATTTTAACCCTTATCACTAGAAAAAAAAGGGTATTCAAAGATCAAAATCCAGCTTACAAATACACCTCCCTAAATCTGGATCCCAGAGATACCATAAGTTCAGATTTATTTTATAGTGTAAAGACTGTATCTACATGGTTATAGTATTAAAATTCATGTTGTAAGCATATTTAATTATTTGTATAAGTTTCTCCATTAAAACACTTAATATCATTGAAAGCTGAAGTTTAGGTGTGCAAGAACTTGGGAAGCAGTAAAATCTGCCTCGAGTTGAGGAAAACAAATAAGGCAGGAGTTATGAGAAAGAATAAATCCTTGAGACAACACCAACTTGAATTACAC
>JAWLRI010000086.1:2884467-2904771 GCA_034781795.1 Crypturellus tataupa
TTTGCTTGGCGCGAGGCTGCGGCGTCCCGAGGGGGAGGAGAAACCATGAATATTTGCAAAAATAACCCACAAAACAGCGAATATCGTGTGGAGGCAGGCGGCCGCGTTGGAGCCTGCGCCCGGGAGCACCCGCGGGTGGTTTGTGTTGGTAGCGCTCGGCGCGGGGACAGCTCTGGAACCGGAAAGAGAAGGGGAAAAACCCGCACAAATCGGTTGTTTTTCCTCTTTTTGAGCCGTTTTTGAGGCGTTTGGCCGTTGAATCCCGCCAGTGCCCGGGTGCGCTGCTCTCGGGCGGACCCGCCGTGCGATGCCGCTTGCGTCGCGCCGGAGCTGCCGTTTTGCCCTTGAAGGCCCATGTGGAAGCCCATTTTCCCGCGTTTTAATTCCTTATTATTATTATTATTAGGTGTTTCATTTTGTTTATTTTTAAATGGGCGCCCGGTCCCGCGGGGAGGGGACGGCAGTGCCTGGCATCGCCAGCCCCGCGGCCGCGCTGAAAGGGCCTCATTGAGTCGCCGCGTTGGCCGCGGCCCCACGCTCCTTTTGGGTGGTAAAACCCTAAATTCACTGCGGGTTGGGGACATCGGGAAGCCGCTTGCGTGCAGAAACGTGGCCTATTAATTGCAGGATCCCCCCCAACGCTGCGCCACAAAGTCCCGTTTTAATAGATATGAGAAGTTGTGGGTTTGATTTGACACCGGTGTCTCAAAAATCTGCCAGCTCCGCGCGACTCAGTTGCTTCTTTCCCGCTTAATCGGAGAGCCAGGCAAAGGTCGAAGAGGAAGCTTTATGTTTTACTAAACGCTCCTTAAAACTCTCTTTTTTCCCCCCCATTTAGATCGGGATTGTACGTGGATGCCTGGGCACAAGTAATTTTCTCGTAGGCGAATGAAGTGTTTTTGTGCGGCCCCTCGCTAACAGGTAACAGCGAGACCGGGGCCTTTGAGCACCTGCAGGTTTGATACCTTCCCCCAGCGACGATAAATCTCCTCTTGCAGCTGGTGGTTGAATCTGTAAGGGAAAAAGAGGTAGGATTGTGCCTAAGCCTCTGCCTAGAAGATAGTTAAGCTTTGGAAGTGTGTGCAGCTCTTGTTCCTGCCTCTTGCTTTTCTTGGCCGTCGTGCGGATGTTTTGGTCAGTGGGCTTATTGCTAGGCGTTGCTCCGCTTGGATTCGAGCTTTTGAAGGAGATTGTTCGTTTAGGGGGAATTTGCTGATTAGAAAGCAGCTCGGCAGCGCTGCGGTGGAGAGGGCACGGGAATGCTGGGGTGGTATGTGCGGCCCGTCGGAGTTTTGTTTTTCTTGTATTTTCTACCAGCTTTTAACGATGCTGTTTCTTTAAGCTGTTTTGACTCTTATTAGCTCGCTAAGTAAAGTCAGTATGTGTTAAAGTTAGCGTGGCTGGCTTCAAAATGTGGTTTTTAATGTGTGAAGACTGCCCTGTAAAACAAAATAAGGGCTGCATCGGGATAACTGCCCCTAGTGCAGGTTCTGGGTATTAATGGGGAATTGGTATGTGTTTATTTCCCAAATAAATTGTCCTTTTTCTTTTTTCCTCTGTTGTGGCTGGGGAGTATCTCCTGGATCGCTTCTTAATCCGGCTGCCTCCGTTTTACGCCTGCAGCAGGACTGGAGGTGCCTTTGCCCGCGTAGGCAGGGTAGGTAGTTTTAGTCTAGTTAATTTGGGCAGCAGGACTGGCTTTGGGGTGGCCTCCTGCGCCTTGAATCCGTGGTGCTCGTTTGGGCACCTAGATTCACGGCAAAAATCTAGGTTTCTGCAGTGTCATTGCAGCGAGTATCCAAGGTAGATGGATTAAATATAGTTCAAGTGCGTCTAAATGGGTTGCAGCTCCGCTGCAGCACAGCGATGACAACGTTTATGTGGATCCCTTTCCTGTACATCTGGTGCTCAACCATCTCTTCCCCATGTTTTAAGAGTAGAAATACACTGCAGATGCACACGTGTGTGGTTATTAAGAAAATGCCTGTTTTATTTTTTGTAATCATTCAGAAATGGTTGCTTGTTATCTTGGCGTGCAGAAAACAGTGCTCTTTTTCCTGGGATTAAAAAAAAAAAATTAAAATCCTGCTTTAGAAGCTGCAATGCCTGCAGTTGAGAGCAGAGTAATGCACTTAGGTAGCAGGGAAGCTGAATTTCTGCCAGATAAAAAGTCTTGCTGTCCTAAAATGCCATTCTGCACAGTGCTTGGAAGCTAATGTGCGATGTCCTCCTGGCTTGCAGCAAAACAACTAATGATTAAAAATTCAGCAGATGTTGTGGTTCATTTAACTACTTGTTCTTGCATCATTCAGGTCATATCACACAATTAATGCTGCTAATGTTCTATCTAGCTTTTTGGGTTCTAAGAGTGGAAATGATCTGAGCTGCCATGGGATTTATAGAACTGTTTTGGCAGGAACTGGGCTAGGCAAAGTAAATTATTCAGAACTGTTTTCATCCTTTCCCTGACTTGGAGAATCTCCTTTTTATTTCTCGGATATTATTTGTTCACGCTAGGCTTTTACTTCTGCAGCCTTTTTTTCACTTTGATTTCTAAGTGATTTTTCTCTTGATTGCCTTGAAATAAATGAAATTTCCGCCGTTTGTGCATGTGTTTGTGGGGGATGTGTGGTCGGTACCAAGTTTTACATTCTTACTTGAACTCAGTATTTCATTTGGCCACAAAAGTATATTTTTATGAGAAGCCTTGCTTAGTTTTGGGCAGGATTTCTGGTGCCTTCAGTCCATTTACTTTAACATAGCAGAATTTTGGTAAATAGCTATTCAATCCCCCGTGTCCTTTGGTTTGCAAACACTTAGGGACTTACCCTTTCCTTTCCCCTGCTCTGTTTCTTTCAATACTTGGTGGTTTTGGGTTTGTTTGGAGCTTGTGGAGGTTCTGGAAACCTTTCCTGGGCTGCATGGAGCTGCAAACAAGCCTGAGGTGTCAGGTCTTGGAGCTTGTTTTTTCACTTACTTTACCACCTCCTTATTTTTCTGTTTGGAAGCTGCTGCCCTTGCTGCAAAGCAAGAAGCTGACGTTCTCCTTTGCCTTGAGCACAATGACTGTGATTTTTGCTTGACCCATGAGGTTTGTCTGCTCGTGCTCGTTGTACAGTGTTGGTCATTGGTAGGTGGAAGCCCCACGACACGGTTGTCACGTGTCCCTGTCCATCTTTATGGCCATAAACGGGAGAAACACAATAGAAATCCTGAGGTTAAGGAAGATCTACAACTGAGGAAGGCTCTTTGAGAGCGATCGGCTCTCCTGGGCCAGCGTTGGGCTCACGCACTTCCAGAGGGTAAATTCAGGCCGTAGGAGGAGGTTGGATATCTTGGTCAAGGACACGGATGAGCCAGCAGTGCGGTGCTACGGACGAGCTGTCAGGCATTGCGGGGCTTTTAAGCATCAAGTAAGTGGCAGATCAATAATAAGGACATAAAAACTGGATTTAATTATTGACCATATGTGATAAATGCAGCTGCAGACCTGGTTTTGGAGGAGCAGAGAAACTTTCAGCTTGAGCATGTTCTTGACTCTTGCTGTTTGGGTGACTTTTTTTGCATGTTCCGCCGATTAGCACATCAAGAGGATTTATTTTTAGTCGAGGCAGATATTTTTCTTTGAAGAAACCTGCCTGGGCTATGAGCAGCAATGTACTTTAAGGGAACTTGTTTCAGCTGGGTTGTCGGTAGATAGTCAATCGATTTCAAAAACTGCAGTTTTAAGGATGCAACCCCCTCCCTGCCTTTAGTATCCTGCCTAGAGCGATGGAAAAGAAATATCCAGGTTGTTTTTGGCTTGATCTTAATACCATGTGCGCGTAGTTGAAGAATTGATATTCAGGATAACGTTTTTATGCAAAAATAACTTAATACCTCGCTAATTCTGCCTGCTAGGAGAGTAAGAGGGGGACTGACTTCACTGCTTTGTTTGAGACCTGCCTATTGCTGTGATAATTGCTGTGCATGAACTTGGAGAACTAGCATTTTTTTGGCGAATCTTAACGACAACTATTTAATTTGATTTTTTTTTTCATCTTCCAACATTCTCAACATCCCTAAGCTACTTCCAGCTCATTTTGTGATTTTGTACTTCAGTATTTTACAAGGTTTGATTTAGCAAAGTTCAGTAATTTTTCCTCCTTGCAGCAACTTACGTAATTAAGCAGAAGCTTGCTGTCTTTTCCAGTAACTTTCAGCCTGGATCCGAACATGCAGAAATGTCTGCTGTCATTCCGATAAAAATAAAAGTGTTGGAAACAGAATCTCTTAAAATGAGTGTTCGCATGGTAAAATTAAAACCTAGGTTTCAGTTGCTCCTTGCTGCGTGGGAAGCAAGCGTTCGATATTTTGGGTGTAAATGCTTTTAAAAGAGAAACCTTGGGGAAATGGCATGTCAAGTCTGGTCGTGATTCTGCTAAAAGCTTCAGGGGCATCTCTGCTCGTGATGTGAATTCTTAAGCTCCAAAGAGTTGGGTTATAAAGGCATCATTCAAGGTAGCTGCTAAATGTCTCCTCTTACAAAAAGGCTGTTTCTGACATATTTTTTACCTCCTTAAGGTGTCTAACAGTGCCTTTTCCACTTGGTTTTCTTTCACTCTTGTGACTTCCTCCTTTTTCCGGTTTTCTAGTTGCTAATCAAGGGCTATAATCTGTAAATCATTAAAATGTTTGCAGTGTTGTAGTAAAAACCACTGTCCATTTTATTGGAATGCCTACGCACCAGCTGACCTTCCCTTGGACATGCCAGCCAGGATTTGCTTCCCGCATCGCAGTGTTATCCTGCTTTCTGTTCTGGTGCTGTTCTTCTTTTGCCTTCTGAAATTTGCAGCCCTGAGTCCTTCCCCCTCCTGCCTCCTCCCCGTGATTTTGCTGATCGCTTAACGTTGTTTCTTTTGGGATGAGATGGGTTATATTGCTCGGCTCTTTAATTCCTCCCTCTCATTGGCAGCACGCCGAGCACAAAATCTTGTTTGTAAGTCACTCTAGAGATTTCTTTGTACATGCTGCTATGTTTGTTTTCTTTTTTGCTTGCATGCTAAAAACACTGATTTTTAATTGTATTTATTTATTTGTTTTCTTAACGTTCAGCTCATGTTTGCTTGAGGACACATAGGCTGGGGTATTTCCACCCTCCTGCTCAGCAAGCAATGTAAGAGCATTTCTGGGCATTTCATTGCTTCCAAATTTTCTTGTAGCATTGAAGGCAATTTGGAAAGCAGCTTTCCCTCTGCATCTAGGTAGGTGAAATAATTCTCGGTTGCATCTAATCTTCAAAGCCTAATATGCAGCTCGCGCCTGTGCCTTGGCTTTCTGCGACGTGCCGGGTGTGGGGCTGGATTTGAAGGGTTTGGGCACGGGGCTTCCAGCTGGATGTGGCTCGTATCAAGCGACCGCCGCTAATACTGGATCGGAGTGTGTGTTCCTGGTGCCCCGATGGACTCTTCTGGGTTATCCAACGTTCCCTTTTCACTTAAAAAGCTCTTAGTTGAGGTCTGGCTCCTGGATTTGGCTGCACTCATGCTGGGGGGTGCTTGGATTGGGGCTCGTGGCCACTTGACTGCCTGGGATTTTTGCCTTTACTTGCAGTCCTGAGCACCCACGTGTGCCCTGTGATGGGAAGAGCAGGCAGGTGCAGGCATGGGCACAGCTGAACCCTCGGCAGATGGGAGAGCTGCTTTCCCTTTTTTTTTCTAATTATTCTTTTTAAGGGAGGATAACGCCCTACTGTCACTTTTTTTTTTAATGCGAAATAGCTCGTATTTCAATAAACATATGTATTAAAAGATGTAAAGCATGCTTGTTTATGCATATAAAATCTACTAAAAAGTAAATTTACCCCTTTTGAAATTCTGACTGTCAGGGAATTACAGACTACAAGGAGCTCATCTTTGGTGGCATTAGAGAAAAGAAATGCCGTGTTTCTCTTGGGATGCTTAGGAATTTTTCTCGGGTGCGTTAGGACTGCAGATGTGGCCCCAGTAAAATTTGTAATAACTTGTGTTGAGTAGGACTCTTCAGCAAAAGTTGTGGATGTAATTTTGGTACGAGTTCCCCGGAATTCTCTTTTAATGCAGAATTACAGTGTATGGACTAAGCCGGAGCTCAGAGCGGTTCACATGGGGCTCTGCTCTTCATGCAGTGGCTGTCACTGACATGAGACAAAACCAGTTCTCCTGCTGATTACTATGTTGTGCATTTAACAGCTTGAGTGACTGTTAAAACTGAATCCACAGAGAACAGCTAGAGGCTTCAGGGTGAATGGCAAGAAGTGGGGGAATTGCCTGCTGCCCCCCTTGCATTTTGTCAGAGTAAAACAGAAAAGTTTTCATGGGGTGGCTGTACAAGAAGAAAAAAATAAAGCTAAAAAATTGCATGAAGTCTACCAGGTTGTTTTGCATTTGAAAAAGCTTAGAGATGCACAGAATATGAGTGGAGAAGCAGGTGATCGCGGCTGCAGAGACTTCCCTGGGCTACCAGTGAGGCGGTGGCTTTAATTAGCGCAACCAGAGCGGTTTGGGGGAAGCTCTGAGGAGCTCTGCAGCGCAGGGCGCTCTCCACGCGGCTTCTCCGAGCCGCAGTTTCAAGCAGGCGTTTATTCCGAGGGGCAGTTTGCCTTGGAGTGCGTCCAGGGATAAGCCTCGCTTATGGAAATAGCCACACATCCCGCTTGGCGAGCAGAAGGAGCAGCTCTCGGAGGGCGGACGGGCTGCAAATTGCTCAGATAAAACCAGACAGCGTTTGCAGAGCTGGGTTTGCTAGCCCGGGACAGGGTGCCTGTGTAAGGTAAGACCTGTGTGTCCTTGGTTTAACATGTTTGGTTTCAGTGGAAGCTGGTAGGAAGAGCTCCTGAAAAGCTTCCTTCTTGGAAAACCGGGGTGCTTTCGCTGGAGCAGCAAAATGCAGGCACGTTACCCTTAATATATGCATGCGTGTGGGTACCTGAGAAAACATCCCCTTAAATAAAGCAGTGACTTTCTTCTCGAGGAGATGCTGAGAATAACTCCTGCAGTCTCCCAGCCGGGACCAAGCCAGGCCTGTTAGCAGCTTGCGGGTGACAGCTCTGCCTTGCTTTGTAGGTATTTTAAGTGATGAGGGTAGCAGAGCTGGAGGGAGATGTGATAACGTCTGTGCTTTTCTTCGCGAGGAGGAGGAGGAGATGGGACTAATTGCAAACGTTCCCTTTGCAGCTTCTCGATTATCACCGGAGCAGCCCCGCAGTCTGCTCTCGCAGCAGATAAGCGCTGTGGCTGCAGCACTCGAAGCAAAACTTAAGTGCCCTTTCCTCTTCCCTGCAGTGACACTAATTCCCTTATGGGAATGTCAACCAGGACGCGGTTTCCTGCAGCCGTTGTGATGCTTCTCCGCGCTTTGCGCGTGTTAGCGGTGTGTCCCTGATGCACCTGGCAAAAACTCCCTAAAATACTGCACTCCCTTATGTAGCAGCATCTGTGGAAGGTTTGTCGAGTGATTTGCCGGGTGGGGATGTGTTTAGTTTGTCCTCAAGTGCTGCAAATACAGTGTCCCAAAGGGGTTAGGTAAAACTGGTTTGTGTTAAGTGTGTGTTTTCCATAGAGCTGCATGGAAATTCAGCGCTCTGTCTACACTAGGTCCTGCCTAGGTAAGTAAAGCAGCCGAAACGGGCCCCATCATCAGGTCTGCTGCTTGAGAGTGAGCATCGCCGCGGTTCACGTGGCCACGTCGAGAACCAGTGCTTGAATCGCGTGATTTGGGGTCTGCGGTGTGGAAATGGCTGTGGGTACAACAGATGATGCAAACGAGAATTATCATGAAAGTGTTTTTGTGCTTTCGTCTAAGGCCTGATAAAAATGTTGGTTTTGGAGCTGATATTTCTGAAAGGCTTTTTTTTTTTTTTTTTTTTTTTTTTTTTGGCAGTTTTAGCATGTTTGAACCTGGTTGCTTTGCTTGTCAAGTGACCAACAGGGCTGGATTGTGTAGCTCAGTGTGGGTCTGACTGCAGCACCTGCAATAACTGAAGGTGAAGTGATGGTGAACTGTAGAGAATTAAAGACCGTGAGGTCCCCTATCAAGTCTTATTTATCAAACGTCTTCAAAACCGAGATCCAGACGTGCTTTGCAAACCGGCTTGTGCGTGATACTGTGCAGTGGATGCGTCCTTGATGGAAAGCAACTTTCTCTTTAATTAAAGTGATCTGTTTCTTTTATGGGGGGGAAAAGTACTATCTAGAGTTGGGATTGGAGGGTTCGGACTACAAGCATCTTGGACATGACCCGTCCCTTTCTGTGTGCCTTGGGGACAGGCTGCTCTGGGTGCTGGAGGGGACTTGTTTGTGGGGCGCAGCAGGGCAGTGATGAGGAGGGGTGTCCGAGCCCAGCTCCTGCCCACGGAGGACGGCCCCGTGTGCCTACGGGGAGGGCAAACACTGCTTGCAGCAACACCCGGCCCACTTTCCTGCTGAGCTGGCTGATAAGATAGTGTCTTTCGGAGCCTCCGAGAAGCCGCAAGGCTGGTTTCTGCTTTCACAGAATTACCAGTCCTGCCGGGGCCCTTTTCTAGGGGTCCGTGGCTGAAGTCCCCCTGGTCTTCAGTCCCCTCGCTCCCAGGCTGGGGTATCTGGGGTATCTGCCCCAGACAAGGAGCCATGTGGGGCCGGCAGAGCCGGGGCATTTGCGAGCCCGTTGCATAAGCTGCTCTCGCTCGGGGAAGGTGGTTGTACCGGTCGCCTGCAAACCGGTGGAGCTCGGGTCTGAGTCAAGCCCGGGCTCTTCAGGCTCCAACAGGTTGTGGAATTTATTTTTCCAACACCACGGGGGCGTGCGGCAGCCGAGCGCCGGTGCCCAGCCCCGAGGCCCGTGCGCGGCGTTAGATAACGCCGGGTCCCGGCGAGGAGCTGGGCGGAGGGGTGAGGAGAGGGTGAGGGCTGCACCGCGCAGCCGCGCGCGCCGAGGGCTCCCTGCGGAACGCCCGGCCGCGCCGGGGTTCACGGCGAGCAGGGAGGGCAGCGTCGCGGTGGGAAGCGCTGGAGCAAGGGGAGAAGGTGCAAGGAGGTGACCTGGACCGGTCGAGCACGAGGGCAGCAGCCGCGATAGCGGCAAGGCGATGGGTGTTGCAGAAAAGTAACCCAGCCCAAACCCCAAAAAACTTGTTTGACGTGAACAGAGGGAGAAGCAAGGGAAAAGGCTGAGCGTGGCTATGGAGAGCTTTGTGTCCCTGTGGCCCCAAGTTCTGCGATGACAACGTGGCTTCTTCCTAGCTGCCCAGTGGGGCTTGTTTTAGGACGGCCAGCTGCAGCTGGGGAGCCTCCGGATGGTGATTCCTTGCAGAAGGCTCCCTAGAGTTGGGGTTGGCCTCAACGGAGCAAGTCTTGGCCGTGGATTTTTGCAGGGAGGAAGGGTGGGATGTGCTTGTGTGTCCTCACCTGGCTTAGTCCACGGGTAGGAGGGCCAGGCCCGGGAGCTGCCCATGCTGCCGCTCACCGTGCGGGGTGGGAGCTGTGTGATGCCCTCTCCATTCCTGCCCACGTGCTTCAAGCTCTCGAGCTCATCACTGCACAGCGCCCTGTGGTAGCTCTGTGCCTTCCTGCCCTACTTCAGGTTCCTAAAGAGCAACCCAGGCCACAGGAAAGGGGATGCTCCACTTAGCGAGATGGCACCTAACGTGTGCCTGCCAGGTGGTGTCATTGATGGTGACGACTGAGTTTTGGGCGCATGAGATGCAGAAATCCCCCATTCTGCCTTTTTATGGATACCGAGCTGCCTTTCCAACAGGTCTAAGTAGCAGTGTACACACATTACTTTCCATGTACCCCTTTCCCATGGGATAAATGATCTGTGCTTCTTGCCTTTCTATGCATTAAAGGAGGAAATCCCTTTGGTGTTGAGAGCTGGTGAGTGGTTGTAACACCATTAACTTGTAAGTAATTTGCTTTTTTCTTCCCTTTTGCTCTTCAGAAATGCCATTCTCCTGAGTGCACAAGGACCCTACAGAACTATAATGCCTAGCCCTACATGGAATAACAACTCTTGCAAGGTACCACCCTTTTTTAACTAATACCTAACTTTGTTCCAGGATGGGTTAATACTGCACCAGGCTGTGTTTCATGCACCAAGCGTGAAGCTGAGGCTCTGTGCCTTATGTAATGCCGTGTTTTCCAAAAGAGTGACAGCCCTGTGACACCTCAGTTGCTGATTTCCAGAATATCTGCGTGCGGCCCAGCACGCGACCGGGATGCTCCGGGGCCATCCCAGTTCTCGGGGAACGGTTTCCATCGGCAGGTCTGGTGCTGCCTCGGGAACAGATGGTAGTTTCTATTCAGAGAGCTGAGCTAAGATTTCTTCGTACTTGGTGGCCGTCTCGAAACATCCTGCCCTTCCTTTTGGTGATTCACCATGACTTGTCTGTTTGTCTTAAAGCTAATGGACTTCTGGATCGTCCCTCTTGTCAAGTGGTTTCTAGGTGTATTTAGGAGGACTATCACGATAGGCTGCTTTGACCCTTACGTTTAAATATACCTTAACTCTTTGTGCTGCGTTAGCCAGCTCTGAGGTGCTGGCTTGCTCTGCTGCCTGATCCTGCAGTGATGCCATAATACTGAATTTTGGACTGCCCCGTGCATTGCTATGGCAACAGACTGATGTCACAGGCTCAAGGACATGACTTCAGCGTGTGATCATGCAGAGGCACGATCAGGTTTGTGAAGGAGAAAGCTGACTAATGCACGGTGCAAACGCGAGCGAGGGACGCGTGGGTTCCAGCTGACCAAGCAAGGTGCCTCGGGAGGAGAAATGCCCTCCTGGGCAGGCAGAGCTGGATCTGCTCCCGGCTCTAAGGCAGGACCCTTCTGCGTGCCGAGCTTCCCTTTGCAGTGGATAAGCAGACTTCTTGCAGGTATCCTGTGCCTTATAAGCAGGTGATGTTCTGGGGTGGGGAAACTTGTTTTTTTGACTTCAGACCTTTAAAATGTCGCTTCTTATTATTTTTCTAAGAACTTGGTAGTCTTGTGTGCAAGTTGAGCGGCTTAATAGTGTTCAAACCACTTAATTGGTTTTTCCAAAGCTTTTATTTTATCCATGACATTGGGAGGTGAAAAGGGGAGCTCTGCATCTGCATTATGGTCACATTTTCCTATATCCTATTAGCAGATTCCAAGATTGTTTAATGTGCTCTCCACCCATTTCGTTTGGCTGCAACCTTTGCTCCCATGAAAACAAGGCTGATTGTTCTGAATTGCTCTGTGTATGTGCTTTGGCACAGCATGAAGGTACCTATAATAACACAACCATTGTCTGGAGAAAAATAATAGGAAAAAAAAAAGGCAGTTTGCAGCAATAACTACAAATAAAAGGGTGCTGGACTGGGGCAAGACAGTAATGGTAGTTTTCCCACCCGTCGGGTGCAACGGGCTCTCAGCATGGTCACCCCTTGGCATGACCTGGACTGTTACAGCCCTCAGTCTGGCCTGCGAATATTGGGAATAAGGCATTCGAGTATTTGCATGTTGTTCTAAGCTTCTCTTTCCTGGACACGGTTCCAGTGCTCATATCGAGGGATGGGGAGGCTGAATGACTTTTGCACAATGTGGGTTTTTATTTGCATGCTGGGAGCAGTTTAACAAGTGCGTGTGCTAAATGAAGCATTCCCACTTCCAGTTGGCAGCTGGTGCACCCTTAAGGAAAAAAAAAAGGGGGAGAGGAAAAAGAGGTTTAACAGTGTTAAACTTTAGGTTTCACAGTGAGGTTTTGAGGGGTGACATTGAGCTGTGTGCTTAAGCAGAATGTTGCACCAAGACTGAATGTTAACTCGAAATGCTGTGGGATTCCGTAAATAACCAACCCAAGCTCTTTCATGCTGAAAAAATTTTCACTTGCCTCCGTATGCTGCAGAATGAAGCTCACGGAAGTGCACGGTTTGGAAGCAGCAGCGTTATTGAAGTGGTTAGTGTCCCAGGAACTGAGGGTATTTAATAAATACCTCAGCTTTTCGCAGAGGTTTGGTTGCTGCCCTGGGCAGGAAGCTGCAGGCTATTAAAAAAGAGGCAGGGAGGGAGGCGAGTGACCCTCTCACTAAATCAGGAGGCTTGAATTTGGTGCCGGGTCTGAAGCTGAAAGGGCTGGAAGCTCTGCAAGATTTAGTGATTCCCTCTGCTCTGCAGCGAGCAGCCAAGTTAGCGGGGAAGGGCTGTCGGGAAGTCCCGCTAAAAAGAGCGGCTTTGTGATACGGGAGAGGAAGTCCGGAGAACCTCGGAAAAGCAGCAGATGTTTTTGGTGGGGGAAAAACTTTGCCCTTGGTGTCGTTTGCTCTTGCAGCGGAGGGAGCGGGATATCAAACCCAGCGTCCTGGAGAGCTGCTTTTTGGTACCATGAGGTGTTTGTCTTTGACAAATCCCCTGTACGGTGGCATCTCGCTGAGGCAGAAGTGAGAAATAAAAGTGCAGGCGAGTTTGCACTAAGGCGTAAAAAAAATCGTATTTGGTGCTTCTCGTTAACAGCAAAAAAGGCAATCTCAACGGATGTATGAAGTGATACTCGGAGAGGGGTGCCGTGCCCCGAGAAGGAAGCGAGGACAGAAAATGCATAAAAAAGAGGGAGAGGTTGCTCACAGGGTGTGTTGATGAATTGCAGTGACTGGAAGTGTGATAACGCGGACGCGGATGGTGCGTACCAAAGTACGAAGGGCAGCGGTTGTTTCCAGGTTGTTCAAACTTGCATCTCAGAGAGGAAAAAACAACAGCAAAAAAATGTGCTTTGCTCTTACTAACAGGTTAATTCACTGTGAAAAAACTTCGGGGGATTTTCCCCTTGTTATGATGCACAGTCTCCTTGCTCTCTTGGCAGCAGTACCTTTAGATGATTGAAACCTGGTTTATTTGTTTTTTTAACCCACTATTCTTCCTTCCTGTGTTTATTTTTTTGCATCTCGCTCCTTGCCGCGAGCAGTCGATTGCTCTTCCGGCTAATGTGCAAAAACCGAGATAATTTAAGGTTAGGAAATGGAAACTGCAGATGGGTGTCTCTACTTAAAAGCAAACAAATGATAAAAGAGAAACTACAAAAGTAGGTGAATACATGAGGCTTTTTACCATGCTGCATTTCTAAAAATAATTTGATTTTCTGTACAGGACTGGGAAAGAATAAGACTTAATGGTTTGCTTCGGCCTTCTAAGATACCGTGCCGGGTGCTCCTGTAAAATTCCTGAGGATGCTGCTGTGGTTGCCTGTCTCTTAGGAAGCAGTTGTAGTTCCTCCCAAATTGCAGTTGTTCGGCACCGGGATTGCTCCGGTCTCGGCACATAGTTTCACGGCTCTGTAGTGTTTTGAGAGGCGGCAGGGTGGGATGTGGCCGCAGCGAGTTTCCAGATTCCTAACAGTGTGAGGGACTGTTTTTAATAGTGACGATCAGAACAGTTATTCCCAGTTGGAGGTTAGTCAGTGGTCCAATTATCAGAGCTATGAAATCGTGCAGAGATGGCTCTGCATGGAAAAGCAAAAGGCCTGAAACTTGTTTCCTTGGGGGAGCTGTTGGAAAGCATTTCCTGCAAGCAAGGATATTAGCAAGTGATGTTAAAGGGTGAGAGATTAGGCCAGGACGGCTTGATTTTTGCTCTAGTAATTTAGCTTTCAGGTTGGCAATTTTGGCCTTTGGGAGGGGACTTTAGCAGCAGGTGTCACTTGTCCCCCTTGCCCAGCGTGCACACACTGCCTGTGCCAGTGGGAAAGCTAAAAGAGCAGAGTTTTCCTGCTAAAGTAATGATCCCTAACTTGAAATTCTGTTCATTTAAACCATGCTGCTTAACAAGCATTTTGGGGTATTGATTCTCTGCTTAGTTTCCTGCTGCTTCATTTCTTTTTTGTTTGCGTTTTCACTGTTTTGTCCTAGAGAGGGAAACATTAAAAAGAGAATATCAGTTATATTGGAGATGGGATAATGAGTTAGATAATACAATATTGTGTATATAATATGTGTATTTTCCTTAACTGACTTGAAAGCTATTTTTCTATTGTTAAGCATGAAAGTTGTGTGAAGGAAAAACAGATTTGACTCTTCTTTTTTCAGACAAACTTTTCTGAAAATTGATGCTTTGGAAATGGTCATGATCTATGAGGAATTGCAGCAGAAGAATCCTTGGTGGTATCGTAGAGGTTACTAAATTTTGGAGATTAAATGTGGAAGATTTTGATCAAAACTTCTCAGTGAATAAAGAACTTGAGCCTGCAGAAGCCAGACTTTACTGAAATGTAAATGCTGCTTTTTGTCTTTTCTTTAAAGAATGAGCTACAGCAAAACTTGAGCCGTGGTTGGATCTTCTGAAAATATAACTGTTAGTTGCTAGGCGTATCTTTAACTGCAATGCTCTAAAAAATACTTGACTGCTTTGTTTCAAGTAACTTTTAGAGCTATTAATGGCAAAATATCTTTAGATCTTTTTCTGGCTACACTTTCAAAGATCCAAAAAGGTTCAAAATTAGCTTAGATCTTACAGCGCTCTTCTGAAACACTCATGCAAAAAGATACCACATTCAACACTGGTCTCTACTGCTATTTGCCAGCCAAAAAAGCCACCTTATCTGCAGCTGGATTTGTTCAGCAGATGTTCTGTGCATGTTCTTCTCTTAAAAAGCTTGTATAAAAACAAGCAGATACTTTGTCTGGGAAAGGTTTTAGCAGATCCTATCAGCTGCCTGACGTCTCTGAAGAGGTTTAGTTAAGATGTCCCTGGTCACCCGCGTCCCCAACCCTCCTGCAGTCTCTGCAGCAGAATGGGTCACCGCAACGTGGGGGTTTTCACTGTGCTCTGCAGTTTCTCACATTACTCCACTTGAATTTGTAAGTGAAATCCAGTCTGAAGGCTCTTTTGGGACGAGGAGGGGTAGGATTCACCATTAAAACCACAGCAAAGCCTCTATTTCCAAAATTTGATCCATCTGCTGTTTCTGCCCTATTACTGAGCGTGGACGCGGGCGTCGAATGTGGCGCTGCAGGTTGCTGCTGAGATGGTGCAGCTGGAGAGCCCGCCCGTGTCTGCAGTGCTCAGTGCTGGGTTTGCACAGCCCTCCCAAATTGTAAAGCATATGGTTTGCATCATATGACCGGGCTGTACATCCAAACCAATTTACATATCAGTAAAGCATTTTCCTTCCTCTCTAGTGGCCACATAAGCTGTGTGAGGACGTGACACTAAATAATACTTTTTTTTTCCTTGAGCGGGCAGTAGCTTCCTCTTTGGATTTTAATAAGATAACAGTGAGAAGTGAATCCAAAATGGGTGTGTTTTGGGGTTTTTGCTTGTTTGAAGATGTTCATAATGAATGTTCTGTTTGAGGAGCTGGTAGGCTGCTTCCTTTAGAATTAGCTAGGTCTTTTTGGGCCTCCGCAGTTGTTCTCATGCCTTGGTTTGCAACAGCTTACAGGCAAAACCATAAGACCTTCCAGTTATGTATGATCTGTCCCAAAGTTGTTATCCTCTGTATACCAATCCACCTGAATGCTATTATCATTTAATCTGGTATTTGTGTTGCTGTAGCAAAACTTGTAGTTGTTGAGTTGGGTTTTGGAGGCTCTTAGGAAAAATTGGCCGCCTTGGAGATGTGTGTTGAAAACGGTGGCCTCCCAGCTCTGCGGTGGGTTGGCCAACAAATCCACGAGGACAAGATCGTCGCTCACTTTAGTTGCACCTTTGATTTGGTGGGATAATATTCATAGTGGTGTCTGACAGAGATCCAGGACATTAACTTTTGGATAAAGGGTAAGTTTTCATGGAAATAAATGGCACTTGAGTCTGCTGAGCTCTTTAGGGCTGGAGCCGTGATCGAATATGGGGCAGTCCATGTGTGCACTGTTGTCCCTGGGCCTGGCCCTGCATAACGCAGCTACGTATTTAATTTGCTGAATTAAATATCAAAGCTGATGACCTAGTATTAAGCACTTGCTACCTTCTGCGTCCCTTTCCTTACTAACAAAGATCTAAAGAAGGAACTGGATAGATAGGGATAGGAGTTAGCCGTGTGTTTGAGCTTCTGCTCAAGCAGCAATTTGGCATCCAAGGGAGGACATAGAGGAGCACCGGTCCCTACGTGCCTCTCTTGCCCGGCATCATCTCAACTCGCCGGTCCCAGGGGAGCCCGATGCTCCGTTGATCAGCTGGAGCAGCGAGCACCGCGCCAGGATGAGTCAGGGGGGCCTCTCCGGCCAGGAGCCCCAGCGTCCAACAGCAGAGCGGGGTGATGAAATCACCGCTGACAATCTTAATCTGCCACGTCACTGCTCTGGTAATGAGAATCGCCTTGAGAAACCAATGTTGCGTTCTTGAAAAAGATAGGGTTCCTCCTTTGTCTGATATTTGTTTTAATTTATTTTTTTTTTAATTATTATTTTTTTCTCTAAAGTGGGGCAGCTGGCTCGCTGTCGGCCTGCAGGTTGGTCCCTCTTTCATCTCGCCTGCCTGGCTTTTTGCATCTTTTGAATTTGTCCTGAAACTCCCATTTGATGGCACTTGCGCATCCTGCTGCGGCTTCTGATGTTCTTTGCACGTATGGGAGCAACCCGGTGAGACCTCCTCCTTGTGAAAGGAGGGCACGGCGTCTCCAGAGCTCCCTGAGTTCTTGTCTACTATTTCTGGGACTGATCTTATTGCTTCTATAATAGGAAGCCTTCTGGAAGCTTGCTCTCTCCCCTCGCCCTGAGAACGTAGCCTTGCAGCTGAGCTTTCGCTGCTGCAGCACCTACACAGCAAAACCAGTCGCGTTCGAGATGCTGAATAATTCAGACGCGGCTCCTGGATCATGTGGCCTCCAGTCCAAAGTGCTGCAGCGAGTGTCTTCGCCCACACCTAGAAACCCACGAGAGCAGCAACAGTAACAGGGCTGGTTGCGCTGAGCCACCTCCGATTTGTCATCTGAGCACGCGATGGATCCGGCGGTGCCAGCGAGCGCCTACGTAGGTGGCAGCTTTCTAGAAAGCCGAGCGCTGTGTGGTCCATGTGTGTCTGTCACCGGTGGAATTGGCAAATACTCCCTGTGCTGGTCTCGGTCCCTGCTCGGATAAAGCAGAATGAATCCACTGAGAAGCTCTCCGCTCCTCTGCGGTTGAGCAACAGATGATGCTGTAACCGAATTGTGCAAGAGAGCTGAAGCCTTTCAGGAATTGTTGAACAAGGGAAGCGTTTTGTGATTAGTTCCCCTATTAAAAGTTGGGCTAACGAGGTGCCGCAGAGCTTATCTTTTCCTTTTCCCCTTTGAGATTTTCTTTTCTTTGAAGGCGAGGGGACTTCTTGAATCATTCCCACACCAGCCACACCTAAAGGAGAGAAGACACAAGAGCGACAAAGACGAATTTGAAACCTTTTGTTCCGTATTGATGTGAAGGGAAGACAGGTTCTCCCTGTAGCGCTTCATTAGAATGAGCATTTCACAAGCAGCAGCTGTTTGATGGCACTGAGCAGCCACGCGTCATCTCCCTGTGTCCCCCTCATCCGAAATGCTGCATTTGTGCACTTGGAAGCCTTTATTTTCCTTCACCTTGGAAGAATCTGCAAAGTGCTTTGTGATAGAGGCCTTGGCACGACTAAAGGTGGGAGTTCGGGACACCTTCCATTCTGCTATGAATCTCTGAGCTTGAATTTGTGTAGATATCTCCGCATCTTCCAGACTTCGGTTAAGAAACCACTTACTCTATTGCTGTGTTATCCGGGGAGCAGGATGCAGGGAAAGTTTGAGGGAGCTTCAAGGAGGAATGGGGTGAATTTGACTGGGAAATGAGCTGGAGGAGACGGTGCCAAGATCAGCTCCGTGCCGCTCGGTCTGCTCAGATTCCCAGCACCAAGAAGACAACAGGTTTTATGGCAAATCAATAGGCCCGGGAAGCTGCGTCCTCTCATTTCAGCCGGAGTGCAATGTGGCAGGATGCTTTGGGGTTAGATAATGCGAATTCTGCACAAAACTCGACCTGCTGAGCATCAGAGAGGAGGCTCAGAGAGGACCACGTGGTGCTCAGTTGCGCCTCTCCCACAACACCCGTGTTTAAGTGGCTCCTTTCTGGTTAGAAGTTAAAAGGCAGCTCTGTGAAGCTCGACGTGACCTAAAGACTCTAACCTGTTTGTGGGTACTAATCTTTACATCTCATAGTGGTTCTGAGGTGGATACAGTTTCTCTGCTAGACATCTAGTTTCATGTCTAGAGGATTTGTTCCCAGCTGCAGGTGGAAGGGAATCTAAAGTTAAATTCACTCTAAAATGCCTTGTTTTAGTTAAAACAGGCTTGTTTTCTCTTGTTTTACTTCAAACTAATTTGCTGAACAAAGAAGCAAAATGTAGATAACAAACGGAGTGTTTAAGTAGTGTTTAAAACGTAGATATTAGCCTGGCTTTCTCTTAACTGCTTTTGTGTGGCTTTCCTCCAAGTTTCCTCGCTCTTTTTAGGTCCTTGCTGTGGTGTGGTTTTTGTTTTTGAACTTGGAACGAGCTAGTCTATGTAATGAACTGCTTGAATAAGCTGAAAGGAAAGAAATTCCTTCCTCCTGCACCTGCTGGAAGGAGCCGTTTGATTGAGCCGTCGCTCCAAGCGCGTTGCTCCTGGCTGCCGCTGGCTCCAGTGGCTTCACTTTCCTCGGGATTTCGCAACGGACACTTGGATACTTGCACTGGATTTAAGCAGGTAGTAAGGCTCAGATCGAGTCTACTTTTAAAGCGTGATTTAAAAAGAAATGTTTTAAGAAGAGTGAATACAAACTTGAGACCATCTTGCAAAAACTCCGTTCCTTGCTGTGTTTTCCTGCAAGGCAAAAGCTGAGCTGCTGTTTTACGCACGTGATACTGTTCAGAACTGCATCTATCTCCAGGTCTCTAATTAAGAGACGGGGTGCACGGACCTGCTGAATGATCTCGTGTCTGATCCGGTCTGGCAGCTCCTGGTTATGGTGAATCCTGAGTGCTGAGGCTTGGCAGGGCATGCAGGGGCTTTCTGAGAGAATCAATGCCTGGATAATGGCCCAAGTGGGGTTTTAAGGTGGGTGGAGGGACCCTTTGGGATGGATGGGATGCTCATGGCTTAGACCTTTGCACCTTATCTGTTAATATTTGGCAGTAGTGGCAGTAACTTGGAGAGAAAATGCAACTGCAGGGGTTGTGTCGCTTCTGCCAACAGTGCAGTTTGTTCACAAGGAGATTAGACCGCTGCCTCCTCGCTAAGAAAAGCAAATTTTCTGCCAGGATGAGCCCATCCTTTGAGCTCTTCTGCTCATAACTTAATACTGCTACTGTTTAAAACAGCTGTTTTCACTGAATAAAAACCCCCAAAAACACCATAACTTTCAAAAGCGTTAGCTGCCACCACACCTGCACCTTTCCCAGGCTGCAGTGCATGGTTTGGAGGTGGAGAGACCTTCCCCCGTGAGCGGATGGATCCGTTTTCCTCGCAGCGCCGACGAGGGCAGCGGATCGGACGGCTCAGCTGCTCGGCGCGCGCGCTGCTTCCCGCTGCCAGCAGCTGACTCCTTCCCCCTTCTTGTGCACAGAGGCATCTGCTTGGGTGTGGTTGCAAAAAAAGCAAAACAACAAGGCTGGCTTTTAGGTTTCCTCTTGTGTTTTGCTTATTTGTCTATCTGTATTTTGGCTTTCGAGCCGCGCTCGGCTCTGCAGCGCTAACCCTTGAGCCGATGTGCCCGCTGATAAGGAGCCGCCCCGGTTAAGGAGCGCACAGTGATTCCGAATGGGCAGTAAGTACCTCTGTGCTCGCCCGGATGCTGATTTTCAGGCTCGCAAGCACAGCTTTTTACTGCTTGCCCAGCTGGAGCTTGCCAGGAGCTTGCTGACTTTAATGGGCTATTTCAGCTCTTTTTCCGTGCACGAGCAGCGAGAGGAGGGGAAACGGCGCAGGGGGTTACGCCTGCCCCAGCCCAGCAAATTTTCCTGCTGGCTTTTGCTGCTTGAGCTCGCTCATTCCTGCATTTCTTTTTTCCTGCTTTTTATCATGTTTTTTCCCCCGCATTTTGCATGGCAAAGGAGGCCGCCCCTGGAGTCCTGGGGAGCCCAGAGCTGCCCCCAGCACAAGAGGGACGTGGAGCTGCTAGAGAGGGACCAGTGCCGAGCCACGAAGCTGATGAAGGGACTGGAGCATCAACCGGGTGAGGAGAGACTGAGCAAGCAGGGCCTGTTCAGCCTGGAGGAGAGAAGGCTGAGAGGGACCTGATCAACATGTGCAAGTACCTGAGGGCAGAGTGCAGGGAGGACGGGGCCAGGCTCTGCTCGGTGGTGCCCGGTGACAGCACGAGGGGTCACGGGCACCAGCTGAAGCCCAGGCAGCTCCATGTCCACGTGAGGAAGAACT
>JAWLRI010000086.1:2914053-2927720 GCA_034781795.1 Crypturellus tataupa
CCGCCCGCGCCCCGCGTCCCCGCCCCCCCCCCCCAACGGGTACCTCTCGGCGTCGCGGCCGTCGAAGAAGACGAAGTCGCCGCCGCGGACGCACTTGGCGCACGTGAGGCGGCGGCGCGCGGTGTTGCAGAGCGGGCAGCGCTCCACGGCCACGTAGAGCCCCTCGGCGTCCTCGTCCCCGCCGCCGCCGCCGCCGCCCCGCGGCCGGCCGCCGCTGGGAGCCGCCATGATGGGCCCGCCGCGTCACGTGGCGCTTTGTTTTCCCGCCGCGGCAGTGTGGGTAACGGCCGCCGCCAACGGTCGCCAACGGCCGCCATGAGGCAGCGTCGCCGCCCCCCGTCCGGCCGCCCCATGGCCCCCGTTTGGGCTGTTTCCCCTTCACGTCTCCTCGTTTGGCAGCCGGGCAGGGATCAGGCTCCTTCCCGACAAGGTTTGTCCTTCTCTCCCTAAAGAGCAGCCGTTTCTGCCCCCCCTCTGGGGCACATTGAGTGCAAGCTGCTGCCCCCTGCCCTGTTTCACCCCCCTCTCGCTGACCTAGCAATAAAATACCCCAACAGGCTGCAGTTTTACTCAGCATGGAGCAGAGGTTCATTGATTTGCCGCAGGCTGCAGCCGTCTCAATGGGTTTTGCTTCTGTTTGGGTGTCACCAAGAGCCCTTGTGTCATCTCTCCCCAGGGTAGGACACAGCCGAGGAGGAGCAGGGCAGTGTGGTGGCTCCATCTGCAGTCAGCAGCATCGGGACAGGCCTAAAAGGGCCCTTTGCACCATGGGCAGCTGCTACCACAGGGACTACAAACACCAGTGAGAATACCAGCTTTTGGCAAGTATTTGCAGTAATGTTAAGAACACAATACTAAGAAAAATATATCTAAGAAGGCACATTCTTGTAAGCATGTCTCAGGGTGGGAGTCATGGAATCAGGAGTCAAACAGGTATAGTCAAGCAGTAGCCAGAAATAGAGGCAGTTCTGTCTGAATTCAATGGGAAATTAGAAGACAGGAGTCAACAAATCACAACTAAGGAAAAAGACCTTCTCCCCCTCCATTCCTTCCTCATCCCACTGTTCATACCAGTGTTTTGTAGCACTAAACAGCACTAGATGGGTAGAACAAAGTTTTTTTTAAAGCTGAAATATGACCAGAGCAAACATTATCAGGGAGGTTAATGAAAAAGCACAGAGTCCAGTTCATATCTTTAAGGCATTATCCACATTTTCAAAGAACATTAGCTTTAGTGGTAGGATTATATGACAAGCTTTTAATGAAAATATTGTTCTTTTTCTGAAAGAGGGCTCATCACAGATAAACCTTTTCCAAATACCTCAATAAAAATAGGTGGTTGCTTTTCACTTACAGGGATCCTTGCAACTCAAGCTTATCAGCTTTTACAGCTTTAGTGCAAATAAAAGCTCAGCCCATAGCTGTGGAAAGTCTACATCATTAAAAACAAACAGAAAAGTAAGCCACTGTTGAGAGTAGATTTGGATGTGGAAATCCACAGTTTGACTATGACAAAGCAACTGATAACATAGTTAAGGGCAGTTTATCACGAGGAAGTAGATGAAGTTTTTCAGGCTTTCCCTCCCACCCCCCAGGAGAACATAGAAGCAGTTACACAAAGTGCTTTTTTTGAGACATACTGCAGAAATAGAAGTTGAACTTCCATCCTTGCTGGTTACAATTGAACTCTAAGCAGCAAAATTAAGCCCAGTAAGATCACGACACCCTGATCTATATTGAGCCATTGTCCGTATTGTATATTTGTAATGCAGAAAGGAAAGAGGCAGGTTTTATCCCAGGTTACTTGAACGTCATCTAACAGCAGCCTCTAGTGGTCCAGGAAGAGCTTGTTCTCTGCTAGGTCCTTCTTCAGCAGGAAACAAGGGGAAAACAAGACAAATCCCAGACACTCTAAAGCCCTGTTTTAGAGAGGAGAGGCACAGAATTCTGCCTAAGAAACCCTGGTGATTAAACCTTGAACATTAAGACTTTTCAATTCTGCTAATCTGTTTTAGAGCCGTTTCCTAACTCACATTTTTTGGGGGCCAAACATTATCTGAGAGGCAGCATTTTGATTACAAATACCTAAATCAAACTTGTGTCATGACATTCTAGACAGATTGCTTGGTTTTCCCTGCTTCTGGGTGTGTTCCATCTCTACCAGTGGCCTTGAATGCCTTGGCTGAAAAGGGAGCACCAAAACATTACACAAGAGTTTATCCAGCCAGTGTGGTCAGAGGAGGGACTCAGTGGGTGTCCTCTACAATCACAGTCTTCAAAACACTGGAATCAAGTCAAAAATACACTTTGACGTTTAAATGTGAAAATACAACACTGTAGAAACTAGAACTGCTCTGAGAACATTGACGAATGAGTATTGATTCACATAAGCTTCCATAGCAAAATACTTAAGTACTACTTTAACATGATTTTCTATTAAAAGTGCATTCATTTTGACTAAATCTTCAGCTTGGCACAAGTTGCTTGAATTCAAGTGGATTGCAGACAACGAATCTCCAAACAAAAAACCCTTTCACCAGCTAGAGAAAGACATCAGCATTTTTAGTGTTTAGAATAGGGTGATTTGCTTAATAATCCACAGGTCTAGAGCTGAGTACAGGAGGAGCAGGCACAGCAATACAAACCCATATATTCTTAGTTGCTTTCTGAGCTTTGTTATGATGATTTCTTGAAACCTTTTAGAATGGGATAGATGTTCTCAAATGCCTCATAGATTTCAGAACGCTCTTTTGCTCCTGTAAAGTCATGTACGAGAAACAGATTAAGCGTTGAGAATAACTGAATGCAGCTCAAAGCTAATAATGAGATTACAAAATACACGAGTTTAAAAGCCACTTTAAAGTACTGTCAAAGATTAGCTTTTAAAAGCAGAATTTGTATTGTGATACTTATGCCACTGCCTTAAAGAAGAGGATTTCTATTTTCCTTTAAGATGAGACTAGATTTGTTTACATCTGTAGCACAAAAGCAGCATTTGGCCATTCTCAGCAGGTACAAAATGTTGTGGAAAAAATCAAAGAGGCAGCTTAGAAGAACCACAGCATTATCTGTTTGACAATAACAGCTCTGCCTATTGATAGGTTAAGTGAAGAGCATGAGATAAGTAATGAAAGGCATTTTTTTCCAATACTGGGAGTTGATCCACAACATATTTCAAAAGTGGAGGGGAGGAGTTGTGGGGAACTGTGAGGTTTTGTTTGTTTGTTTTAAAGGTTTGTTAAGTCATCTGCAATTTCTAAGCCAGCCTGATCGCTGTTACCACAAGCAAATCTTTAATACAAGCATTGTACATTAACTGTAATGCAGTAGACAAGAACATTCCTGGCCAGTGACAGTACTTTACCATGGTAGGGTGAAAAGCATTAGCTATAAGCAAACTGCACTTAAATGAACTAAATAGCTGGACTAAGTGGCACTCAGGATGAACTTCTAAATCTTTTCTTTTCCACAATAATGTCAGAACATGCTTGGTCATGACTAATGCATTTGAGTTACCACAAGAACCTTTCTTGATAGAAGGGAAAAAGCAACACACAGACACACAAACCCACACACTAGACAGATTGATTTTTTTCCATTACAGTTGGGCCCAGTGTTCAGAGATAAGGACTTAATCCTTACCTTACCTTAATCCTTCTGGGCCAGCTACACACTCCAGAAGAGGGTGACATTAGTTTACCCAAAATGTATTTTGTAAATGTCTGTGGAGTAGAACTGACCAGTATGATTTCACTGTACCAAAAAAAAAAAAAAAAAAAAAAAAAAAATGCAGGGAGAAATTGGAGGTGAAGGCAGCATTTACGCTTTGTCCTGAGTGTCTCATAGTTCAATTAGTTGGACTCATTCATGATTTATGACTGTGAGAATCTCCGACTAAGGAATGCTCTTTCTCATTTGTCTTTCACAAACCACAAAGCTCTCTGGGAAGAAGTAGTAATATTTACCTTTCAGTACATCCAAATAAAAGCGTTTTTTCCTCCAAGTTTTACAGAAGAATGTTTAGGGACCCCCGCTCAGAAATTTACCTGAAATACAGCTACCTCTTGGGCACACTTTTTCAGTAAGGCTTTCACTTAGGAGTGCTTTGCCAAATAGTCTGGAATGAGTTCCTACATCTCCACCCTTTCCTCTCATAATGTCTAGTAAATTTTGTCAGTGAAGTGTTTTAAGAACTTGGCTTCCTGTCCAAACAATTTTAAACTGCTGTTATTATGGTATCTGTAATTAAGCAACTGCGTTTTTACCAGCATGTCAGCATCCTGCTGGATTTGGTACATTTATGCAGAACATAAAACCATATGTGTCAAATAAGATATTTGAGTTTCACGATATGGAGATCTGAAAACACTATATGAAGAAATATGAAATTCTATTGCAACAATGCAGATTGTTACCCACAGAAAACACAATAAGTGTATAAAGGCAACATTAGGCTTAAATAAGCTTGTTAGGTGGCTTTATTATAGTAGGATATTAATTTAGCAAATGTTCAACTGAAACACTTCCTTGGCACATATTGTAGCACTTACAGCTGTGCAGAGGGATACAACTTACCAGTGAGAACAACTTTTCCAGACACAAAGATGAGCAGCACTATCCTTGGTTTGACCATCCTATAAATAAGTCCAGGAAATAGTTCAGGTTCGTAGCTGTTTAAAGCAAATGGGTAAGTTTATTAAAATAGAAGTATGCTTCAGTGTTGACTGCATCAAGAGCTCTTAAGTTACATTAACAATAATGTAATTATAGATCTTAAGATAGCTACCTATATAAATTTAGATTAGGCTTTAGGCCTCCAGGGGGGAAACCTAGCAAACTCTGCTGGAGCTTGTAGGAATTCTCTGTGCTAACTTAAAGACTTCCAAGCTACTTCCGAGTCTGCTTTTCTATATAGCTGAAACTATTCATATAGCTTCCAAACAGTGCTCAAACCTTTCTTAGTCTGCAAAGAGCCCTTATTATGAAGGATTTGCTGTAACTAAGACAGGAAGACAGCTAAGTATGTATTTAATATATATATATAGTCTTTCAGACAAAGCAGCCCAAAATTAAATCCAGTGTGTTACATGTAGTGCTAAAATAGACAACCCTCCCACTATGCACACACGTGGGATTTCCCTCCCAACCTCCAGTGACAAAATCCTCATCCTTTCCTTGGTGATGGCAGTAACTAGCTTTGAATAAACCAATCCTGGAGAAGGTACAGCACTTCCATCACCCAAACGCAGGTTTACCTTAAGTTAATGTGTAATGAAAATCCAATCAAGAATCAAAGTAGTATCTCAGAAACACACCATATTCCCGGTTATGTATTTTGCAACTGGAGTCTGGCTTCATCCCTACAGTCTAAAAAACTTATCTTTGCAGATAGACATTGAGTTTGATGGGAGTTATGCCAGAGGCCAGCTTAGCAAAAGATTTACAGCGAGAACCCAGTGTATGCCCTTTCCTTCAAGTAGCTTAAAAAGTGCTTTAAATAAACCTGGATTGTTTAATGAAGACATATTATTTTCCCATTGATATGGTCTGCAATTAAAAAAAAAAAAAAGCAGCTACTAAGGTCATTATTACACATAGCCAGCCTGGCAAAGTTCTGATTACCTTTACTGCTCGGGTTAACGGAAGGCTCTTATGCCCCTTTTCTTGTGCATAACTGGTACGCAGCAGCATGAGGATTGTGCCAAACAGAAATATTCAAAGTCAAAGAAAACCATAAAAAGTCTTCTTAACCAATTGATCAGAGTAGTTGAGCTTCTTGCAAGTCCCCAGTCCTTCATCTTAACCAAATCTAACACATCTAGTTTACCCCAGAAGTGATTCTACAGTTATGTAGTACAACCCCTAAAGGGGTCCTAGTGTCTCCACATGGAAACAGCACTAGAAATATCCAGGAGAACAATTTAGAAGAGCCCTTGCTGCTGTGTTGTATCAGTCACTGTTCCAGGAGCTGAGAGTTTCCCTGCAAGTTGCTGCACATCATCCCAGCAATTTATCAGAGGGTCTTTTTGGCCTGTGTCCCACTAGGGACAGGAGTTGTTGCAAGAGAGGCACCTTACTAAACTTTTTGCAACACATGCCACCCATAGCCACCTCAGACTTGCCTAGCCATTTCTGGTTACCAGAAAACACACTATTGAGTATCCAGTTAATTATTCTTTTACCAGGTTTGCCCAGCCTCAGAGTTTGATACTGTTCAGAGTTTACAAAGACACCGCTTCAAGCCTTGCAGGTCTCACCACAAGCCTCACCAGAACCTACCTACTGAACTGCTGGTGGGTGAGAACCAGCCCTTCCAGCCGGATGGGAAACCTCACGTCACAGCTCCCAACCATATTCTGTATCTTGAAGTCCAGAAACTTGGCAGGGAACCCAAGCTTCTGCACCACACGTGCATACTTCCTTGCTGCAAGCCGTGACTGCTCTTCACTGAAGGAGCAAAGAGGGGGAAATTCGCTTTGATTAGTGATTTTCTTCTGCTGTGAAGATGAGAATCACTTTGCATGGAATATTATTAACACCTTTTTACTGTAAATTAGCACCCAAGCTCTATGTAGGAAGAAGTATTTTTTCCTCTCTCTCTATTTTTTTTTTAATTTAAAGAAGAGACAGCTTTGACCTTGAGGTTGCTGTTCATGTTGAATACCTGGAGTTTTTGGCTGTTTCTTTTAAAAAGTACCATGAGACTTGGTCCACATCAAGAAAGATCCAAAAGGCATCTTCAAAGACAAGCTGGGGACCAAGTATATTGCTTCTTTAATACTAAACATCACTGAAACAAATATGGCACATGAAAATGCTCTTCATACCTCTACTCAAGTTAAATCTCAATGTTCTAGAGGCAGTCGCTTTCCTTCCTCCTCTTAAGTTCCATGTCTCACATAAACAAGGCCACCTCTGTCTTTCAGATCATCTAATTTAATCAACTATCAATTGTCTTAACTGGTCCAAGTTCCAAAACTTAATCTAGCATTTTCTGTCTTTTTTTCCACACTTCCGTACCTAGTCCTATGTGGTTGTTCTGCCCATGATGGGAGATGATCTGCCAAGAAAGTACAGACCTCTTCAGAGGAGCCCCAATCTCTCTATCTAGGTAACTGTATCTGCCATGTGCCAGTTCTGGAGTAACCATATTGCACCAAGAAGCCAGGCTCAGTAAGTTTGAGGCCAAGCCCAATCTTCAGCATGGAAGCTTAGATTGAGAAGAACAAGCTTGAGGAGAAAAGATATTTTAAACTGCAAGTTAATGTATTATTCCATTGACATTTTTGGCCATAAATCAGGAAAGCTACTGAGCTTGAGGACAAGAGCTTCCAAGTATAGAAATAATCTTCCCTTTTCTCCAATTCCTATTTTTTTCCTGGAGGCAGAAATGTTGAACTAGTGAATGCACACTGAAGAGAGACTTGACAGACACAGGTTATGCCCTGACTCGCTTTAAAGTCGGTGAGAAATGCTTATATAACTTCTTAAGAAGTCCTAGGCATTTTAGCAGCTTTTCTGCTAATGTCTGCTTAGCTCAATCTATAATTGGGAGCAGAAGCATGCAGTTCAGTAATTACTGAACTCCCACCATGAAGAAAGCTAAAGATTTTCAGGACTGATGCTTCATTTTTTCTTCGTTCTTATGGCACTCTGTGGTGGATAATGTTATAGCTACAACGCCCAGGCCCAGGGGAGTGTACCTACCTTTTTGCTCCTGTGCAGACCATTTTTCCTGAACTGAAAATAAGGGCTGTTGTTCGTGGTTCCCTGATTCTCATGATCACAGCAGCAAATCTCTAGAAAGTCAGAGGAATATCTCACAGTCAGTCTGGGGGATTTAGTTGGTACTGTTCATTATTCCAGAAATTACCACCTTCAAGAAGCTCAGCACAGCATGAACTTGATTTGCAAGAGTATGTGCTTACTTATTACCTTCAAAGAATGCTCAAGTATGTGGGGGCTCAAGAACACAGGCACAAGACCACTACCTCTTTCCTTACATTTGAATGTCTTGGAGTCCCTTTTTCACCCCTTCCATTCACAGTCACTTTCTACAGCCCAAATTGCTAGAAGTGTCACAGGATACAACAGTTTCCTCCAAAGCCAGTCTGACTCCCTCATTTCCTTCATCCAAGAGTTTTGGGGCAGCTCTTCCCCCACCACCTCCCCAGATGAGGGCTGCTTGAGCCATTTCAGCAGGGGGGAGCAGACCACAAGTGGAAGAGGTTACATCTTTTGGGGGAAATGTCTCATTGAAGAATTACCCTGTGCTTTATTGAAAGAAGGACAAGCAAACATGGGACAATAATACATTTTGTTTTTTAAATTTAACAAATCCAAATTGCAGAACTTTTGTGGGGTTCTCCTGTGGATCAAGACAGTACTATGAGAAGAGGGACAAAACATACAGACTTTACATGAGCTTTAATTCAGCAACACTGAGAAAGAGAAGTGGGGGTAATGCTTAAAGTCCTTAGGATTTACCTTTGGGTTATACTCTGCATTTCTGGCGTGCAGAGCTATGTTCTTCAGATCTAGTTTACAAGCCAAGTTTACAGTCGACACTATATTCCTGAAGAACAAGAGAGGAATTCTCTTACTGCAAAAGCAAGCCTTTACAGAGCCAAACCCCAACATTATTAGCTTAGTGCGAAGTCACAGTCCAATTAATTGCCATCAACTAATTTCCTGCCTGCCTCTTTCCCACTCCAACACTAAGCTACTTTTGGCAAAACTTAGGTAATTCAATACCAAAATTAAGGTTTCTCACAGCAGAAAATATAACAAAGTTCCAAATTATTAGTCCCTGCATACTAAGCCTGTGTCTTCCAATAAATACATCAGTGAAGGCTATTACAGCTTTAAATCGCACTGTTACTAGGGGTTTACGGAGTCCTGCAGCACTCTTAAGGTGGATAAGGTATCTTACACTGTACAAATATAAACTACTCCATAGTTGCTTTAAAGTAGACGGAACAGGATCTTGTAACAAGGCATCTTTTCTTGACCCTTTTGAGAGCAGAAAGGGAACTTACCTGCAAAGAAGAGCAGATTTACATCTTTAGAGCTCTGGGGTCACTTGGATCCTCCTTGCTAAGAAAAGCCCCTTCCCCCCTTTTGAATGGGGTTTCCTTTTGGTCTTTTTATTCTGCAGGTTGCAGTAACTAGCCATGTATACACTATATAGTAAATCACTTCTACCAAACAGTTCTCCCATAGAGATTGTTCAACTCCTGTTTCCCAGGAGAGTACATTGCCCTTAGGAAGGCAGAGGCATTGTGTATAAACACACTGGTTGTGCAAATACCACATCCATTCTCCTCCATTTTTCTGTGCCATTTTCATTTTTGTATTGAATTAATTGGCATAATGTACAGTTGTCTTTCTGTATCATCTGTTGCTTGTTCTACCTCTCAAATAATTATAAAAAACCCTCACATGGTATTTTAGGTTTGCTCATTTAGGCCCAATCCATTCTTCTTACATTCTCTAGCAAGAATAAAGCCATCTGGGCACTTCAAGCAGAACACACTTGGGCCTTACGGAGATGAGGCTTCAGCAATCATGGTCCTGTCCCCAGAAATATTACTTATGTTGCACAAATTTACTTACTGTAACTGAGGAACTATGCCAGAGCTTTCAGATGATGCAGGCGTCACGGGGGTCACCGGTGTCATTGGGGTCAGAGGGGGACAGACACCAGATGTGTCAGAGGATGGCTGCGTTCCGTCTGGACATCCCAAACTGCTTTCCTCCAGAAAGACACCACTGTCCTCATTTCTTGACACCGATCCATCAAGCTCTTTTTGCATTTCATGACTTTCTTCAGAGGGATTTTGTTCTTGGTCATCTTGGCTAACATCTGGAAGAAAGCTGAGATCCACCGAGGAGAAATCCGGAGGAAGCTCTTTGGGCTGATTAAATTGAGAAGCAAATGGTGCATCTGGAGTTGTCTGAATTGGAAGGTCTATGTCATAAGGGCTCATGGGAGCAAACAGCTGAGGACTAGTTGAGATATCATCCTTGAATTAAGAAAAAAAAGTATCATTAAAGTTTGTGTATTAAAATATTTACCTCATCTGAGAGGGCGAATTAAAACACATATTTCATTCAATGAGGAAATTTCAGATATTATAGGAAAAATACTCTAAAGATTTCAAAGATGCTGCCAGACTGTCTCTGGCAAATAAAACTCAAGATGATTTCCCCTCAGCAGTTTTATTTTTATAGTTCTAGAGTCAAACTAGCAAACAGAACAGCAGCCCCCAAGTTGCAGGTGATGGTCCAAACCCACCAACTCCAGTGGTGATCCAGCAGGGTCAGAGCTGGAAAGTATGAGGAAATATAGCAAAGATACACATGTTCCCATAGCATTTTGTGGGCAGCCTGGACCACATCACGCCACAAACGGAGAAGTATTCTTGACTTTCATTGGCAATTCAAAGGACAACATTGGCAGTTTGCCCTTCACAGCCTTTGCCACGCTGTATAAGTAACACAACTGCTCGTGAGTTTTTCCCTGGCAGACAGTTGGTATTTGCTGGCTGGCTCCAACTCCCCTTCAGATACATTCCTATTCCCTCTCCCTGCACGCAGGGGACAGGATCTGTGTTAGGGTAGATCTGTGCTACAGAGGGCAGCAGTTCACAGCCCCGAGCAGCTCAGGCATTTGGCCACTGGAGGCTGCAGGGCTAATTCAAGCAAGACGGAGCTTGCAGAGCCAGGATCCCTTCTCCGCTCAAGCAGTCAAGGCATGCAGCACATCTGCAGGCGAGTTCTTGCATGCTAATTGCCTCCTCTATCTAAATCACCTGTTTAATTAAAAATAAAAGGCCCTGGCATAGTGAGGAGGCAAGTGCTCAAGGAAGGACATATCCCTTGTTCATCTGGGTACAGTCCTCTTGTTAGTGGAAAGCTACTTCTGGGAGAGTCATCTCAGCAGCCACCCACAGCGGGAGGCAGCCTGATCTAGATGATCCACTCCAGCAATCCAAGTGGCACAACCTGCAGAGAGCTCTCCTAGCCCCAACACAGATCTCATGATGACAGATAGACAAATACCTTGAGTTAAACCTGTTTCTTCTAGGTACCAAGCCCCATGGGAGATCATTTGGGGTGAACTGATCCTGAATAGGTCTAGACCCTCCCTAACCCTTTTGCTCTCTGGAAAAGAGGGCACCAAGCACACTCGAAATTAGTAAATTTAAAGGAATAAGCAGATGCTTGCAAAGAGACAATATGCTGTGGAATAGCTAGGCATCTTGATTAATAATGTTTTAAAACAGTACTTAAATAAATATATATTCCATGTTAGTAACAGAGAAGAAAAGCAGTCTCCAAAAGTCCTACAAATGCCAAGATTTAGCTGTACAGGAGCAGACTAGGCTTTTTTTTTTTTTTTTTTTCTCTCTTCCCAGCAAACCAAGTGACACTCAGCAGACAGTGCAACCAAAAACAAAACAACCTTCCCCCAGACTCATCACCGCGTCTCACAGGACTGTTCACGTACTGTAGTCAGGGGCAGAGAATGTAACAGAGTCAAGAAACAGACGCTAAGCAAACAGCTTGTGGCATAGCTTGAAGAAAGAAGTTGATGGGGAAGAGAGCAGTATGTGAAGCCCGAAGCACTAAATAGCTGAAAAACCAAAGGAAAAAAAGAAAAAATGCATAGAGTAGAGTGAAAGAAAGCAAGTCCTCCTTTCTCATTAGGTTTCCAGATGACTTTGGAAAGCATACAAAAAAAAACCCAAACACAACCTTACAGGATTAAGCTACATGGAAGCTGCTTCTTGCGAGGCAGATGCTGAGCAGTGGTGCAAGGGGGCACAGGACCACAGTTACATTGGGCTGCCTATGGGGTGTTACTGCCACAAGCTCTGGGTTAATGAGCTTCACCTGAGGGCTCCTCGGCTGCATGGCCTGGGAGCTCTCCCCCCAGCTCCATAAAAGAGACCCAAGATCACTAAGATGAGGTGGTTTGAGGGAAACAACCCTTTTCTGTGATTCTCGCTCCTATTACAAGAGGCCATACAACCCATGTAGGCATAAATCAAAGCTGTCTGCTTTAAACAACTGCCCAGGTTTCTTTTCTCCCCCTTTTTCCTCCCCTCCCTCCAAACTGATACTTTAAACATTTGCTCCAGATAGCAACCCTGCAAGCCTGAAACACAAGTCTCAGTGATAGCTGGGAAAGCTGGGGAGTTGTAACTCCCTGCATTAGACCACTTGTAGGATGGCATTCAGGGGGCTTTGCTCACTTGCTGCTGGGAGGGACACAGATTTGAAGAGCACAGCCAAACCTCTTCCTTTTATTCTGAAAAATAGCTTTAAATAGGATGTCAGTGAGAAGCAGAGGGCACAGGAGCAAAATGCTGCAGGGTGGGTGCAGGGCTGCAACCTCACGCCAAGGAGCTACCAGAAATGAGGAAAAGAGGGAAAAGGAAAATTTTTTGCCCAGAGCTGCTACAGCCAGGGGCGCACGTGAGGCGCAGACAGGAACAGTGCTGCAGCGCCGCGTTGGTGGTATAGTGGTGAGCATAGCTGCCTTCCAAGCAGTTGACCCGGGTTCGATTCCCGGCCAACGCAAGCTCCAATTTTTTTTTTTTTTTTCTCTCCCCTTTTTAAGAGCTTTCCTTCTCCTACCTGCCCATCGCAGCGCTCCAGGTACTGCTCCAGCTGGGATGTGCCGTCCATGGGCACAGGGACTGCCCCCTGCCTGCTACAGCCACCTTTAAGTGTGTGGGGGGGCAGCTCCATAACCACCTGTGTTCCCTGCCCGGCCCTGGGGCAGGTGAAGCTCATCTGGGGTTGTGAGAGTGTGTGTGGGGTTCCCATCTGTCCTGTATGGGGCTGCAAAGTGTGGGGGCAAGTGGCAAGTAGGGCTCTCCCTGTGGGCAAATACCCCCACACATGACACAGGTGGGAGGCAAGGAAATTCTGGGGAATTGGGTGGAGGTAGCTCTCTTGGAAGCCTCTATGGGATGTTTTGCCCAGAGAGGCTGTTGTAGTGTTGGTTATCTCGGCAGAATCCAGCCCAAAGAGTCCATTTAGTAAGTGTGAAGCAGAACGGAATTCACAGTCAATTTAAAACACACACAAATGTCTTGGTGTGCTGGGGTTTGGGGCTGCAGCAGACCAGTGTGGTGCCTCACTGCAGTGTTTTTTACCCCTCACAAGTACCCAGCTGCCTTGAGCAGGGCACTTTTCATGGCAGGGTTGTCCATAGGGACTTACTTGATCTTGGGGAAGTGCTAGGGATGGCAGGGCTGCCTCTCATGCCGCATATGAGCCTGTGAGTGTAGCCTGCTCACGAGCTTCCCCTTCCCTCTGCTGACCCCTCTCACCTCTGCAGGGCTGCAACTTAGATCTGGCAAAGATAAAGCTTTGTGTCTTGCTGGTGCTTTTTAGAGAGCAAGTGCAGCATGCCCTTAATTTGTCCCACCTGCCTCATTAAGTGCAGTAAGTTGCACCTGGCCCCAGGGGCAGAGTCTTTAGCAAGTCCAGTGCAAGGTCAAAGCCCCCAAACTCAATAGCTGTGCCATGATATGACCTCTTCTCAGCTGGGTTGGTGCTGCTAACACTGCGGAGGAAGAAAGTGTTCCTTATAATTGCTGTCATCGTTGCCTGGGAGTCCTTTTTCTCTTTGGTGTCTCTCTGTTTGCACC
>JAWLRI010000086.1:2936020-3038550 GCA_034781795.1 Crypturellus tataupa
CCAGGGGCTGCCTTGTGACGCCAGGGGCTGCCTTGTGACGCCAGGGGCTGCCTTGTGACGCCAGGGGCTGCCTTGTGACGCCAGGGGCTGCCTTGTGACGCCAGGGGCTGCCTTGTGACGCCAGGGGCTGCCTTGTGACGCCAGGGGCTGCCTTGTGGCAGCATTTGATAGTGGAAAGAAGGTGGTTGGAGCAGCGCCTTCTACCCAGAGTGAGAGGTAATGTCAGCTCAGCAGAAGTGAGTTTGTGTGTCACTCTAGGGGGGCAAGTCCCTGAAGTACTTGCAGGGCAGTTTCATGGCTGCTGCTTCCCACAAGGAAAGACTGAAGAAGTTATTTGATCTATTTCAAATGGGTTTTTCTTGATAAAGTGATGAAAACATAAAGCATCACTGCCTTGGTAAGAAGTCCTGTATAATACATAATCAGGAGATAACACAACACAGTGCTGTGGGGTTGAAATCCTTCCTCTGCAAGGGACTGACCTGTCCTGAAATCTTTCCTGTTAAAATTCTTCTGTTCCTGCAGCTTCTGCGTGCCTTAACTGAGGGGGAAAAAAATGCAGGATGGGTAAGCAATTGTGTTGTCAGGTTGGTAAATGTACTTAAGTAAATACTTGCTGTTTCATATGGTCCAGGAGAATCTCTAATTTAAATGCTGGTGGCTGAAGGAAAGATGCTAATGAGGCGAGGCCAGCAGCCTCATTTACCCATGTGAAATCATTACCAGTGGATAATTCATTCTCCTGGAAAATACAATAATAGTAATGTAATACACAGAACACAATACCACCCTTTAATAAGTCTGACAGGCAGATTGCAATGTCTACTTAGACAGTATTAGCTACCTAGCAATTTCAAATGCTTTTATGTGCAGACCCTTGTTGCTCAACTTCTGGTCTTTGTTGGTTGAGCTAAACTAATTAAAGAAAAATGTACCGTAACTGAGAAGTCCAAAAAAAGCTTTAAAAACAACTCTTCGCATCTAAAAATAACCACTCTTACAAATGAACAGCTTTCAATTTTATTTGCAGAAGTGTAAGTTGCTGTTTTCCTCAGCACTGGCCAGGGGGCAATTATGCTGTCTTGGTTGTTAATTTTGTTCAGGATCACAGGTTCATAAACTTAGAGTGCTATTGCAGGCTGTGAGGACTCAATAAGACTGTATAATCTGCTGCTTTTGCTCTTATAATGGGATGACATTTATGTCGCAAGGAATGCTACTAGCCAGCTAGTGCATGATAAATAGGCTGTAGCTTTCGAACAGCAGTATCTGTGTGTTTCCAGCTCCTCCTTTTTGGTTTGCAGTGTTTGGGGGGATATTTTGGCAGACTTTCAAAGACTGCAACCTGCAGAGGCCACTCCTCCTTCTCTTTTGATGTGCATGCAAAATGCTGTCACTTGGCTCAGGCTCTTGTAGGCTGCCAGGCTGGGGACATCTGTGTCCTTGGCAGCAGGGATGGGAGTGCCTCCCATCTCAGGTGCTTGAGCTCTTGAGTTCTGCTTGAGATCTACTTTGCTGCAGACCAACAAGCACAGAAGGGCTACTAGCAGTAACACTGCAGTTCTTGAAGTAGGGCTCTTGTTTGCAGGTTGCCAAACAGTTGAAGGCCTTACACGTATGGGAGACAAACTAGTTGCCTTGCTTAGCTATCATCCAGATTACTGGAACTGAACACATCTGTCCCTGGTTTATAAAGATGTTGGCATTTCTCAATAAATTTTGTCTTTTCCTGCACTTGGCTCCTGTCAGAGCTTCCCCCAGCAGCATGACGAAGCTCTCTATTATCCTCCCCAGTCAGTAGGGAAAATGGGGCAGAGAATGGGGTTGGAGAGGGAAAGGAAAACTAAAGCAGAATGTTTTTGCTCTGGAGCCTCTGCCAGTGATGTGAGCAGGACATGAGAAATGCTGAGAATATCCTCTCTGTGCCTGCAGAGCTGCCTGGGGAGCAGGTGAGAACAAGGAGCCAAGCCCTGGGCTGGGATCTGCAGAACAAACTGCATCAAGCTTGAATCTAAACCACTGTCTTCTCTGACCTAGTTGTGAAAGTCTGAGGAAGTCACTGTTGTGCGCACATCCATAGAGGAGTCCTTTCTGTGTCCTGTCCATTGGTCAGAAGAGAATCCTGAAACTTGTCATATTTTTTATATAAAGATCATTTGTCTTTTCCTTTCATTTCTTGACCTGAACACTAGTTTCTTATCTTTTGGAGCACTGGGCTTGTGCTTTTGTCTTTCAGAATCAGAAATAGTGCACATAGTTAGGACAGTCGTGAACAGTTCACTGCTCAGCTGAATTAAATCATCACACAGACACTCATGTGTCCCAGTCTTTTCCTCGGGCTGTTAGAATTGGACTTGAATAACCAGTTCTGGCAGGCAGAAAGTTAAAAACTGGCCCAAGGCGGATGAAAACTTCTGTCTATGCTTGTAATGTAGAGCCAATAACTGGTTGCTATCCTGAGCTGTACTTGAAGATAAAATTAAGACACTGCAGTGTGCAGCCTGTTCTCTCCGCAGCCCATGTTTGAAGGATACATACCAGTTTGGTGTTCGAAGAAATATTGGCACGATGTGCTATTGAATGCCAGCCCACTTCAGTTGCTGCCTGAGAGATCAGACATGTTTTGCTCTTGGCTTGCTTGCCTGCTGATGCAAATAGCATCAAGAGCTCAGCATTTTGAGGGTCATCTTGAAAGTAGATGCCTGAAATTCCCCCAGTCCTGTGTTTTTATGCTCTGTGCTACCATTGCCACTGCAGTGGAAACACAGCCAAGCCCATAGTCCAGTTTGCCTTTCAGTGGTTGCAGTGCAGGTAACTGAGGTTTGCTGGGCAGTGGGAATCATGCTCCAAATACGGGAGCTTTTTCCTTTTGACTGGTAGATTTTCTATGTTCATCTTAGCTTTTATTTTGCACTTGTGCTAAGGTGGCTTAAAACCCTGCAGAATTGCAACCTTGTGTGCCCCTTTGCACACAACAGCAGCCTTATAGGATATAAGGATGGGGCAGAGCTAGTCCTATGCAAATAGTTTGTGTACATGTTATTGTACAGGAAGTTTTATAATCTTCTTTGTAAAGTTTTATTAAAAAAAGGGGGCTTCTGTCTCTACCAGATAATTTACTGTGTGTCTTTCAATTTTGTACACGTAAACTCTCCACATGTGGGCAGGAACTGAAGGCAGGCTGGATTGGATCACAAGTAATAGTAGGGGACATAATGCTTAATAGCAAAAAAAAAAAAAAAAAAAAAAAAAAAAAAACCCAAAAAACCCCTACATACATATTTAAGCTGATGCATGGAAAACTCCAAGTGCTTCCTCAGCTCCCTGCCACTCTGAATGATAGAAGATGATGCAAGTGAACTTTAACTTGTTCATTAGTGTGGCAATCAAAGAACTACAAGACCAGCTGTTGCTATACCTTGCTTATATTAAGGTTTTTTTGCTGCACAGCTGGTTAATTCCAGGTATCCCTGCCCCACATGGAAAGGTGAAGGGCTTGTGTGCCTGGTGTTCCCCTTTTCCCAGTCAGCTGGTAGTGACCTGGGCTGTTAGCAGTAGTGTGGGAGACTCGTGTTCTGCAAGGCGTCGTGACGCAAGCCGGGCACTGCAGCAGCAGCAACGTGTCTGGTGCTGGCAGGAGGAAGTACTGGTTGCTGCACACTGTGAAATTAGGTATGACAGTGTTTCTGAGATCACTTCAGTGTGAAATGGACACAAATTAATATCTAACTGTGCATCTAGATATCTCCACTCTATTTGCCCCAGGAAGAGTAATACTGAACAAGAAATTGCTCAAGAATTTAATATTTATGTCACAGCTATAGTTAAGCAAACTGTGAGGCTGCCTGTAGCAGAAAGCCTGGGATAAAAGCCACTTTGCAGTGCACTGGAATTACCTTGGTGATGCTGCTTCATCTCTTCATGTTCACACTGTCAAACAGCCTTTGACTGGCAAATGTTAATTAACCCAAAATTGTTTTTCATTGTCCAGTATGGATTTTTTTTCTTAGCACTTAACGCATTCAGCTGGGTGGAGCTAGTTCATTTATTTGACATCCCCCCTGGAATGGAGAATTTTCATTTTGTAAATGCTAAGAGTTTTTACCATACATATGTGTTAACCTGCTGTTTTAAATCAGTCATTAGCTGCAGAAGTGATTCTTGCAATCTACTGTTTACCTGGTAGGTAGTGATTTAGCCAGTCCATATACAAGCATCCTCTGACCCATTCTCTTCCTGCTAGTGGTCCTCATGGCATGTTTTGATACTGCTGTGTAATTGCTCTGCTGAAAGCATTTTCATTAATAATGAAATTTAACTTCACATGCTGTGGATTTTGTTCTTTGTTGACCTTAACTGTGGTGATTTTGTTCCTTGGGCTTTTGGGGTGCGAGTGAATGTTTACAGAACTTGGCCCTGTCACCTAAGGTGATGATTCCTAGGGCCCTGAGTGGACTTTACCAAGTGGCCCAGAGGCAAGTCACTAAGATCCTGAAAAAGTGATTTGTTCAGATGACTACATTTGATTTCAGAAAGACGGTGCTTGATCTTAAGCGTTTAAAAGAGTGTTCTGGGGAAGAATGGCACACTCAGCGCTGAAATGGTCTATTCCTCGGTTTCCTCTAGCAATTACAATCTAGCTGCTAAAATAACCTTAGTCTGGGAGGTTTGATACTTGATGATATTAGCTGCTAGTTCATAACCAGTGTATCATCTCTGATTTACTACTATGCAAGGATCAGAAGGGTCTCTCTTACCAGGAAGAGCTTGGTCCCTTGTGGATCTGAAGGACAGTGAGGGTGACTGGTGCACCTGAAGGACTGTCCCCCTTCCTGGGAGAGCAGCTGCTGAGGACTGACCACGTCATCTCTGCTGTTTGGCCCTGAGGAAGTCAGTATTAAGCTTTAGAAAGCTAGAAAATATTTCATGACGTGACTATCTATCAGAGAGGAAAAAAGGATGTTTTATGCTTCTAGCTATTTAAATCTGTTCTTTTTTCTGGTTATAAATTGAAACAGTACATCCAGACTTCTTAATTTTGGCTGTAACAAGGCTCAACATATTTGGCAATGATGACTAAAGCGTTTGACTGGAGCATATGCTAATGCACAGAAAGCGTGACACTTAAATGCCCCCAAAGTGCCATATTTGGCTGCAGCCACAGGACACGTGTTACAAATGATGCAGAACTGCTGCTGTGCTCACGAGGGACATTGGTGGCTTCTGGCTGGCTTGGGGGTCTCATTCTGCTGAGCTCTGGCAGGTGTCCGAGTAGTGACCTGCAGTGAGTGCCTTGGGGCCAGATTTTCAGAGGCTCTCACTTCTCTGAGGATTTGAAAGCTGTGCTGGAATTTGCTGTGTGCTCCTTAGGAAGGGCATTGGGAGTGGATGCAGTAAAGGTGCTGAGCCCCTGTAGCTGGAATACAAACCCTCCCTCTTCCTCAGCTGCAGGCACTGACAAACCAAAAGGAGGCAGGGCAGGATGTTATCTGTATGTGTGCTGGGGAGCTGAAGTCATCAGGGTGGAAGAGCAAAGGGCTCTTGCATGGAGACTTGGCTGTTGCCGTAGCACGATGTTTGTACCAAAGCAGAGCTGCTGGAGCAGGACAAATGGCCCTTTCTTTTGCGAAATTGCACTTTCCTCTCTCTTGCTCTTATGCCTTAAGGCACAAGTGAAACACTTATATTCATCACTTGTAAGGGTTTTGGGAGCAGCGTGATGTCACTGGAAAGACACTTAAAAGCTTGGGGAAGGGGAATATTTTTGAATAGTAAAAGCCTTTTGTTTCTCTGCCTGTAGATAAAAAAGTTTTGTTATGCATCAATGGGCAAAATTCATTAATGATCCTAAATGAGCAAAAAAAACCCTCTATTTTCTGGGGAAGGAGGAGCAATAACTCCAGCTCTGGGGTACTTGTCTGGGGTGGCTGTGCTGTGCGGGGGCTCTGCTGCTGTTTTTGCTGTTGCGCAGCCCGTGTTGGGGCTTGCGGTGCTGCCGAGGCACAGGCCAGGCTGGCTGCACATGGCCGATCCTCAGTCCTGTTGGAGCAGCTCCAGTGTGTCCCTGGGAAAGGGCGTATGGGACAGCATGGTGTGTGATGTGTCCACACAGTACAGGGCATGCGTGCTGGTCCCAAGAGGTAGCTGCTTTGGTTGGAAAAGCATCGTTGAACTTAACGGTATGAGCAAAGCAATAGGCAAATGCTTCAGTCTGATGGGGCAAGGTGGGCACAGGCACTATGGAGGAGAACACGGTTGTGTCATGCTCTCACCACAGCTGGAAATGGATGTGGAAATTTTGGAGGGAGAAATTGGGCACATGTCTGAGACAAGGAGCTCTCTTGCTTAAAGGAATCAATGTTGTGAATGTGTGGGGTTTTCTTGCCCAGAATGACTACAGCTATAATTTTGCAGTTAAAGAAACAATTTGTATCATTACACTAATGAACTGCTAGTTGCTGGGAGTAATGAGTTATTTAGAATACCATGAATGACAGAGAAAAGTATCTGGCTAATAGAGGTTATTTATAACAATCTTTGAGATCCAGAAGAGAAGCCTCAACTTCTTTTTTAGGGCTAAATCAAGACCACTGTAGACTAGAGTAGCCTGCAGGGACTAACTGCTCCTGTTTGAAGTCCAGGGTAAAGACAGTTAATAAAAATGCTACTTTTAGAATTGTTGTCCTTGTCCCATGTGAAACACTTTCCTTCTCTCCTGCAAGCAAGACCAGTTGCTCTGAGCTGTTACTTGTGTTTCCTTGTGCTGCTTCTAGAACATAAACCTCAACTGGTTTCATGCACATGTGAAAACTCCTGGTGTAGTTTATCAGTGGTATTAATTGTCAAAGTTTTTTTTTGTTGGTTCTTACTAGTATTTAATTGAGCTAGGACTGCACAAGAAGGAACTAAATGTCACTGCCTTCTCTAGGACAACAGGACTTTGAGCTTGCAGCTGAGCAGAAATATCCCTTGGGATTGCCTTACAGGCAGAAAAAATCCTACAGACTGCATATTAAACTTCCTATTTTTAACTTGGTCAGGTTTAGGGAGGATAGCAAGACAGCCTAATTTTCCCTGAGGATTCAAGTAGAAATATCGGTCTGTCATTTCAGTTCACTACTTAGGGAAAATTAATTACTGCTGAGGACAATTAATTATTTTGAAGAATTTTTGTTTCTTGCAAAGGCCAGAACAAATACAAGATAAACGTCCTTGGCTGACCCAATGTGAGGCCAAGCTGGGCACTGTGGTGCATGAAAGTGTCTGTCCTAAGCCTTGATTCTCAGATTGTAACCTTGTTGGAACGGGTGGTGTCTGACCAGTATGTTTAGGAGCGATCTCTAGCTCGGAAGGAGTATTTAGATATTTAGGCTGTGGGGAAGGGCTGGAAAGGGTTCCTTAAGCCATGTGCTACAAGACAGTGACTTTTTCCTGATGTATTTGCTGGGCATCTGGGGACTCTGGTGCTTCCTGGCTTTCTTCTCTGATAAAACCAGCCCTGAGAGCCCACCTAGGAGGAGCAGTGACACCAGCCATGTTTGACGCAGTATCTTTTGCTGTAGGTGTGACTGGCTCCTGCTGCTCTCCTAGCTGTCATCCCAGCTCATATACCAATTGCTAGGTGCAATGTGTTGCAGGGCCATGCTTTTAATGAAATGTTAAAAAGGAGCCTGATATGGAGGTGTTTTTCTCTAAGCTGAGCTATGTTTTCTGTGTTTGGCAAGACCTATTGCCTCATTTAGAAATGATGTTTTTCCCCAACTTTGAGGGGGGGGAGAAGCTGGATGATTTAAGCAGGGATCTCAGCTCTGCACTAGGCTTTGCTGGTTGTAAACCCCAACCTCTAGAGATCCTGTTAGCTTCTCCCCATCATGTCTGAATAGATGCTTGATCTTGCTGAAAGCACCTGCCAGTTGATACAAACTTGGTGCAAGTCTTGGTGACTCCCTCTGAGAGTAGTTTTGAGCCTGGACAATCCTCCCAAATTGCACTGTGTTGTAGGAAAAAAAAAAAAAAAAGCTTTTCTGAGCACTGCTAATATCCCACATCTCTTTTCTAAGTAAATGGAAAATTACAATTTAGCAATTGCCTTAAAACATCCTTAGAAATTTCTGCTTTGGACAGCCAGCCCAGGTTTCAGCCAATGCCATCTTGCCTTGCCCTGGGTAAAGGTGTAGTGATTTGGGAAGGTTAGTTAAGTCTATCTTCTTTTGGTGTGACAGTAATTAACATGTGAGCTTTTAGAAGAGGATGTCTGCAATGGGATGGAAGCAATTCTTTGTTTTACCGTATTTTCTCCTTGACTAATAAAAAGTACCCTGTTTGCTCTCATGGCTGGCTGTTTTACGCAGTGTAGTTTGCCCTGCTGGTCCTGCAGAGTATAAAATACTACCTGTTTCCATAAACTCCAGTGTAAAGTGCTACAGCTTGGCAATAGTTACACGGAGATCAGAGTTATAAGGCTGGAGGTAACATCCTCAGCCAGAGATGGCTTGAGAGAAAAGGCAGAAATAAATTTCCCACGTAATAACAAGCTAGCATATAAGGTATACCAAGGGTCCCACAGGGAGAATTTAATGTTTAGGATGTCTATGGAGAATCTGAAAAAGTTGATAAATGTGAAGCTCAGGGATCTGCAGGGAACAGTATTTGGGCCTGTCAGATTGAGTGTTGAAGCTTGGTCTGGTCCATGAGTGCTTGTACACCTCATCAGTGCAAGGCCTGGACCACAGCTCTGAGGCTTTCATACACCAAGTCTGTTGTAGGTCTTTTAGTGGAGAAAAATAGTCTCTTATGTAGGAGAAACTACATGATGAAGGGAGAGCAATTTTCCAGCTGGCCCCTGTCCCCCCATTGTCACCTCTTCTCCTTTGGCTGTGGCGCACATGTTAACACAGAAATAGAAATCTCAATAAGCATAACAGTTTCCATAGGGGTGTGCAGGCCTGTTATATGTATTGATTTCCAATAAACAGATGTTTAAGAGCTAAGTAGAACATATTTTGGAAGCATGTCAGATCAAGTATTCTTTATAAATAAATCATAGTTTTGATCCTTGCTATAAGGCTTATTTTATGAATCAATTTGATTTTCTGAGATCAGGCATAGTTCTAGGTCATCATAAATGTGACAGAAAATAAAAGCTGATTTACTATCTGTAATTGTAGCTTGCACAAGAAAGTAGGAAAGAATCTGTTGGGGAAAGGAGCACCAGCAAGATGTTGGTTGTAGAGGAAAATACTTGGATAATGTCGTCCTGACACTTCTCAGAGCAATTTCTCTATGGACTTCATAGCCAATACCTCTGTTCCTCAGCACAAGTCCCACAGACATGTTCTTAGTCAGATTCTTCCCTGTTTATTCTGTCTGCATATAACCTGATTCTGGCCCAGTCTGGCTTCTCCTGGGCAATGTGCCTGCTCACACATTTGGCCATCTCATGTACTGACCAGTGAGTTTCCTTCCTCTCCTTGGAAGCTCTTGGTAGAACTGAAGTGGTGCCTTAGGATCTGACCTGACTTAAAGGTGAGCAGCTCCATGGGCAAAGACAGTGTCATACCTGGTTATTGCTTTATCTGAGCAGGAAGCGGCTGGTGCAGCTCTTGCTGCAGATAACGTCCTCCTCAGCCATGGTTGAATCTTGCTGCCTGCCTGTATCTTGCCCAGAGACGCCAAATGCTGCTAACTGATGCAGAGAGATATTTCTGCTGAAAAGGATTGAGGACAGCTGAGCTTTTATATAAGTAAAGTTTACTCCTACATGCAAGCACACTTTTTTTTTCCCTCCTTCTCTCAAGCCCCAGTGCTTGCTCTGACTTGAAGCTTGTAGGCTTTTGCTCTAGCTCTCTTAATCAAATCCTTTGGTTCCTGGTTTGTTCTTCCTGTCAAATTCCCATTAGGCTCAATGGGCATTTTGTAAGGGTAAAGTCTGTAAGAAACCGTAATAGGAAGCAGCTGTTATCTCAAGAGGGAAATAATTTTACCTTATGGTCTTTATACTTCAAAACTGAGTGAAAATGTTTAGAGAGCGAATGGCACACAGGCATGAAACCAAAGTGGAGGGGCAAGTAACTGATTAAAAACCACTTCAGGCATCACATCCTACCATTAGATAATGTGAGGAGGGTCAGAGATCTTCTAGCTCAGCTGTCTTAGACTCCTTCCCTTGCTGAAAACCATATCAGATGTCATATTGGTGTATTTGAATCCACTCTTAAAAGCAGTATTTCTACAGAGAAAGTGTTTCAGGGTCTTCCTGTTCTGATCAAGCCTTTCTGAGTTCTAGGTTATGTGTATTCTTGGCTATATTTATCTCTATTGACCCTTATGGTGAGGTTGTCCTATAAATACCTCAGGAATGATCATATTCCCTCTTGCATTTGGTTTTGCTAGGCTTAAATGGGCCAAGCTCCTTCAGTCCTTCTCGCACACAGCTCCATTCTTCAGCCAATCCTGCTGACCCTCTTCTGTACCTGCTGCAGATAGATTTCATCTCACTTCAGTGCTGTAATGTGAGAAAGCTATTTAAATATAAAAGTCTTTTGGGTTGACAAGCTTAAAGATCAACATCTTGTTTCGCATAAGGCGGAAGTCTGCAAATTCAGCATTTGGACTTAAATAGTTTTTCATTTTTTCACACATTTTTAAAAAATGCAATATATATGCTAAATGGATGATGCACAGCAGGGCACTGTAAGCTGCTTTCTGTTGTGCACTGCTTTTGGTGATAGGTGAAATTAGGCTTCAGAAGTTACTGGGAACTTTTCTTCTAGCGGTTGTGTATCTGTTAGGGGAGGCTTTTGGTGATTTCCATGTCAACTTTAGTGCCAACACTTCCTTTTAGCTCTGCCAAACTCCAGGGAGGTTGAGGAATGCAGATATGTTTGGATTAAAAAAAAAAAAGAAAGTTTATGAAGTTCAGATGCAGTTTTGATTTTTGTCACATGCTAACTTATTGAAATTATTATGCCAGATAAGATTTATGGTTGAATTTGCCCACTATTATTTGTCTGGCAGTGTCCAATGGTGTTTCAGAGACTGCTCACAAGATAGCACTGGATAAAATATTTCTGTAGGGGGGGAAAAACACCTTCCCAACCTCCAAGATTTGGCTTATGCTCTAAAGGAGGAATGTTTTCATTCCTAATAAAATGTTATCCTGTGTCTGTGGCTATTCTTGTTTTTCCTATAAATTATTGGGTTTGTCTCAGGTTCTTTCAAAACAAGATACTGTTGCATTGTGTTTCAAAGGTGATTATAACTGAGCCATGCAAAGCCAAAATGTGAATTTTGAAAGTACTGGATTCCAGCTAGAGTTGAATTGTTTTCCACTTGCAAGCTGTGTAGAAAATGGAACAATATAACATGTTCTGTTAAATTGTTTTACAACCTTTTCTCTCTTTTAGCATGTGGTAGGCATGGTGTGAATTTAGTAAGGTTAATTTTAATGTTCTTAGTTGTACTTTATTGCTGCACTTCAAATTAAACTCAAATAATAATTAAAGTATTACCAATTTTGTGGGAGCTTTGGATGCTTCCTTTTGGAATCAGTGTTGATGTGAATAGGATGGCAGTTTGGAGATGATTGATTCCTGAAGCTGGTGTAACCATGCTGTTAATTAACGTACTTGCAGTGCTATGAAAATGTAAATTACTCCAGAACTGTTAAATATCATTGTTATAGCAGTCTTAAAGTAATAATTTAATCTTCGAAATTGAACCCAGAATCACAAATGGGGTTGTAATACAGCTGCTAGCGTAGCAAGCTGCAAGTCAGGACTTCAGGGCTCAGCTCTTGAGGCTTTCAAGTGGGGTCTGTCTTAGGTCGCTCCTGTTTGTTGGCTTCCTAATGATGAGATAGAATTCTCAGAATGACAGTGGATTATCGATTCAGAGCCATTTCGTTGCTTCGTGAAGCAAATCCTGTACACAAAGGCATAATTTTGTAAGTAATACTTTCACAGGGAGTGAGGGGTTTGCTCTTTTGAAAAGCAGCAAGTCTGGAAAGGTGCAGGGCTGCTGTGAGTAGTGAGCTGGAGCAGAGCTCTTGGGATTTAATCTGAGCACTCCAAGTTCCTCTGCTCGTGACTGCACTTATGGATGCTCCAGCAGTGATGACGCTCACACGTGGAGTTCCCGGCTGGTGACCAAATGCCATCCATAACAGTAAGCTTGGAGAAGTAGTAAGGCGGTCACATTTTCTCTGGCATTGACACTGCCATCATTTCTCTATTTCTTTAAATATGGGGGAAAAATCAGAGGAAATCAGAATAGCCTGAGAATGATCAGACATACAATTTTAAAATGAGAAATCCTAGGGATATGACTGAGTTTGAGTGATTTTTATTTGTTGTATTTAGTGGAGAATAACTCTTTATGTATGACAAGATCCAGTGACTGGAAATGAAAGACAGGCATGTTCTGACCAAAAGTAAGTTGAATTTTAGCTGTGAAGGCAATTAGCCACAGAAATGGTGTACCTGATACTGAGGGCTATGGTGACCTCTGTCACAAGAAATGTTGAAATGGGGGTTGAATGCTGCTTATCTGAAGGCTGGAGCGGCCTGTGCTTGCAAGATACGTAAGTAGAGTCGAAGTAGAATAGCCGTGTTTATTATAACTAACCATGGGACTTTGGACAAGTTTAATGGGGAGTGTCCAATTCTAGGTACTATCCATGAAGTCTTGACTCCAGTGGAATTCAAAGGCAAAACTGAATTAGTCACTGCCAAAACACGGAATCTTGAACCCTGAAGTCTATTCATTTCAACTAGAATTTGCTCAGCTCCTGTTGTACAAATAATAGCTGTGCAAATTGGCATTTTCAAAACCGAAGAGGCAAAGGGGAGCCATGTCTTCAAATTCTGCCCTATTCTTGCTATGAGGACCATGGTAGTTTCCTGTGAAACAAGAGTTAATATTCATCATTATGTCCCTAGGACATATACATGAGTATTTATAACAAATCTTTGAAAAAGGTGTGCAGAATTATACTGGAGTGTCACCGCACCACTGTCAGGTGTCTAATGTTCCTGCTGATGTCTGAAATGGAGTGGCTGAGCTGATCTACTATCTGGCTTGAAAACAGAATTTCTGGTGTGCCAAAAAAAAAAAAAAAAAAAAAAAAAAAAGTCAGATTCAGTGTTTGGCTTGTTTTGTGGATCTCTTGTGTCTTTTAACCTCTCCTGAGGGGAATTGTGTGTGATGCACCCAAGTGCTGTTTTCAGTTGGGCACAGCAGGACTTCTGAAGGCATCTGCAGAGAGTTCTGGCACAGTCATCTTCCTATTTTTATTTAAATGTAAGCTTCATTTTTTAGTAGAAATTCCATTGAAATAGTTTAGTTGAGAAGAGCTGGTGATTTCTGACTGTGACATTCAAGAGATCCTAAACAATTCCTAGTAACTCCAAAGTGGTCTCTGGACCAAGGAAGATGCTTCAAGGTAAGGGTCTTGTAGGACCCAAAATGGGGCAGATCCAGTTGGCTGTGAAAGGGGAGGATGTTCTTTGTGTGTATTCTTTAGTGTGGTGAGAAGAATAGAGGAAGGGATTTGTGTTTTTGAGGCTTGCTTGATTTAACTGAGTCTCATCCCTCTCTCCAAGAAATCTGCTAAGTGAGGGACATGGCTATAACTGCTGTGAGGGGATGTGCAGCAGACAGAAGTTGTCTTCACAAGATGACACTATTAAAATGAGACCCTGTCTGTGCAAAATACTTGTACTTGCATATCTGCTCCTTCTCCAGTGTTAATGGATACTTCCTGTCCTTGTATATAGAATGTAAGCATAATTGTTCAATCAAGGGGAAAAAAAGGCACCAAAATGTGACCTTACGAAGTTGTGTGTTGAAACTGAAAGCAAAAGCCAAGAATAGATCCAGGGTCCTGAACTTCCCCAACCTCTACAATTAGAGGAAAATTTCATCTCTCATCTACAATTATGGTCCAAGTCTGAGCTGGAAATAAGCACTGATTTCCATTTCTGCTCTGCAGTAAATTTACTGTGTGACCTTGAAGGACAAATATTTCCTTCTGCGTCTCAATCTACCTCCCTACTAATGGAGATCACTGTATTAGTATTTAGTGAGCTTTCATGGACTCTTTTCCTGCACCTCCTGGAGTTAATAGCTCCCTTTCCAAAGGGTGTAGTGTTCATAGAGCTCTTTGATGGAAGGTTGTTATGGAAGTGCCCGTGGGATAAGGTAATAGCAATATATTCCTGTGTGCAGTGCTTCCCTACACGATCTCAGTAGATTCAGTTGCTTGGGCCGGTAGTAAGGAATAATGATTTGATCCTTAACAGTAGCTGCTTTTGTGGGCATGTGGTGTCACTTAGCACTCCTGGAGCTGTGTGGTGCTTGTGGGGAATTCATAAGAAAACCAGAACATGATTTGTCAATGATTGAGCCATGTAGTGCTGTACCTTGATGCTTGGTCCCTGAACAGCAGGTAGGTAATAGCTAGTTGTGGTGAACAAATACGGTGTGTCAAGAGTTCCTGTCTAAGCAGAGCTCTGCGATCTGCCTCATTTCCCTTATGTGCATAAGGGGATGAGACGTCTTCTCTCTTTCTGGCATCACCTCGGATATGAGCACTGGGGGCCCCTGTGTTATCAGCAGAGCTCCCTAACACCAGGGAAAGTGAAGATGTATATGGGCGAACAGTGAGATTGTTTTCCTTTGTGTGCGTGTACTTTACTCCTTTCAAGGGTAAGGAGAGAATTGGAAAACACAGCCCATGTGCTCTTCTAAGCACAGAGGCTGCAGCTCTGCTAGTCCTTTTTCAAGTGCACAGAAGTGGGCCAAGTATGTGCAAAGATAAAGCAGCCTGACTCACTGTGATTCATAGTGCTGAGCTAGAAAAGTTAGAGATCCCAGTGCCATGAAAGTGAGTGCAGCATCACTTGTTCCCCTGCATTTCCTCCTGTGCATTGCAGTGGTCTCAATGACTCTCCCAAAAACCTATGCCAATGTTTTTAAGTACATAGGAATTCTTTCCTGATAGCTGATGCTGGCAAATAGAACACTTCTGGGAAATAAGTTTTTTTTTTTCTGTTTCTCCATAAGCAGAAGCCTAAGCATTACTACTACTTTATACCTTTTGTGCTGTGGTGTTTTTTTTTTTTTTTTTTCCTCCCCTCAGACTAAGGAGAAATAAATAGCCATTTTGTGTGCTGACTGGACAAGAGTCTGTTAAAGCAGTTTAGTCCAAAAATATTCTTGCTGTGCATTTTACTTAAAAGCTTTTCAGAAGCTGATTAATAGTCTTCTATTTTGAAGTGTGAAGGCAGGTCAGGTTTTGGTGGATTGATGTTTTCTCAGTACTAGCCCTGGAGTGAGCCCTGGAGCAGTCATATTCTTGTTGACCAACACCTGATTTCCTAGCACAGCCCGAAACTGTTTGCTGAGGGAGATTACATCCATCTACATCCAAACCTGTTCTAGCACTTCTCTAGCTGCAAGAGGTTCCTTTGAGGGAGGTGGAGATTTGACTAGATGGTGAACAAGTCCATGCTAAAAGACAGCTTTCCTTGCAAATAGCAAACAGCTCAGAAAATGCAGGGAGCTTTGAAGTCTGCATTCTTCTGTGCCAGGTCACAGTCACAAGACTGTGCTGCCTTCTTATCCAGGAAAGAAGGAAAGGGTCATCTCTTTGCAATTATAAAGCTTTGTATATGTGTATGTGCACAACCTTTAATTCTTCCTCCCCACATCACTTTTTTAACCAATTTTTTTAAGCTCTTAAAAGATTTTTATCATGAAATTGCCCTTGATCTTCAGCCTGAGATTGATGCATATTTATAACCTTTCCTTTGTACTTTCTTGTCACTTGATTTTATCAAACACTTGTTTGTCTGAGTTGACAATATGAAGCACGAGCTGCAGCCCAAATGGGGATCACTTCTAGAAAGACTCTCTTGTCTCCTTCCTCAGTCCTCATCCAAGATGTTTAAGGGACAGTAAGGCAATGTGTTCACTGTCTGCTATTGAAAAGATTGGGTAGAATATAATTTAGCCAAATCCCTTCACTCCTGGAGTTCTGGCTCATTCTTTCTACCAACAGCTGTGACTGAGCAAATGGTGAGCAGCACTCCCCCCTCCTCCCAGGACAGATTACCCTGGCCCCAGACTATTTCCAAATGTCTATAATGACTCTGACAGGGTTGGACACCTATTGGTTGGTGTTAATTGTCACAGCTCCATCAACTTTGATTCTGTCTATCCCCACGAACAACTCTAGCCTTACTGTTCAGCAACAGCCAAGAGAAATTGGGTTTTGGCAGGTAGCTCTCAATCTCTGAAACCACCTCAGGCAAACTGGCTATCAGAACCAAATCTGCCATCTCTGCCAAAGTGGTGTGTGAAGCCTGCATCACACCATGCTTTTTCTGAGCCTCTGATCAGTGGTGATTGTGATACCAGCTTCACACAGGTGTCTCCTGTGCTAGATCCCTCTTCCCTAAGCAGCACAGCATGAAGCAGGCTGGCATTGCATCTCCAAGTTAAAATCAGCAGTTCAGTGCAGCATGCACAGTAATCCTGAGACTATTAAGACAACTCAAAAAGCTGGGAGGAGCTGCTGAGAAGAGCAGTAAGCTGTAGCACATTTACACTCTGTCCTTGGATATGAGTCATGGAGATCTCCATATGCTGAAAGTAATAAGCATTTATATTCAGATGGTTCCTCAAACAGCTTGGTGTTGAATACTGGGGAGGAAAGTGTTTACTGTTGTTTGTCTAGGCAGGGGTAAAGTGCAAGGTGGTCTGTGGAGCTGCTTTCTGAAAGCTGTTTAGAGATGTGTTATTGGGCTGCTTTGCTTGTTCTCCTCTTGAACAGAGGCAGACAGAACTCTTTGCTTTCTTCTGCCTACTGTTTGTGTGAGACAAAATATTTTCTGTATAGGTCTCAATAAATAGCCTGCATATGGTTAGATAGATGAGTTCCTACCTTTGCCTTTATTGCCTACATGTTTCTGGTTATTGTCAGACATAAAATTGGGTCAGACTTTCAGGAGTTTTTAATTAGAAAATAGGATTTGCCACAGTTCAGAGACCCTTGGCTAAGTGACAGGTCATTGGCAGGACCCATGGAAAGAATCCAGGTATCCTCTCTCTGGGGGAGAGCAGGAAATGTCATATGTGAGTTGTGTTGCAAAGCTGTCAGCTAGGATAGGAGCCATTGCATGGGTGCCCTGTCCTCCATTAACTTTTTTTTGCATTGCACCATAATGGTGCCCCAGCAAAGCCTGTGCTCCTAGGAAGGTGCCTCAGGAGGTGCTGAAAGAGCTGGGACAGGCCCAACACATCCCAGACTTATCAACATGAATGCAGGATGTCTTTGTGGCCATGGTTCAAGTCTGGTGCCCCTGCTGGGGCTGTGGGTCAGCTGTTGGCAGCTGCCTGAGGGCAGGAATAAGGCCACCTCGCTGACATTGCCTGCTCTGTCAGCTAAAGGATGAGGATGTGCTTCATCAGAAGGCCCTGTTTTTTGAAAGCCATAGACATCATTATCCCTACCTGCAAGATTTTCTGAGCTTTTCCGGTAGGGCAGATGTGAATTTCTAAAAAGTGGGGTCATCCTGAGTGCCCTCAGTATCAATGAGTTGCCAATATTTCAGCTCCCTCCCTTGGTGCTTTCGGTTGCATCCGACATCCATCAAATAAAGCAGCCTCCAGATGGCCCCAGCATATGTCTGTGTCTTGGAATAGCTGAAATCCAAGTGCTCGCCTCCTTGGGAAGCTGCAGCCCCTTACTGTGTCTAGGCATCCAAGGGAGACGCCTGCTGCTTTAATCAATGTGTGTTCTGTTTTTTCTGCTTTGTCATAGTCATAATAAGCAAGTCTTGCTTTGGCATCCCTAGCTGCAAGGACCTTTCTGTGCTTGAAATACTAAATGCCTGTCAGTCCCTTTCTTCTTTTCCCTTGTCACTAAGACCCTACTGATCTCATTCTCAGACAGCACTAATTACCCTTCTCCTCCCTCCTGCTACAGTCTCCTTCCTTTCTTTTTTGTAATCTTATTTGTGTAAATCACCAAGGGTGAAGCGAGAGTAAATATCAATAGAATCAATAGACCCGTTGCAGCCTCAGGATGTTTCTAACAGCTGTCCAAGCTCCTACCTGGGCAACAGTAATTACTGATGGCAGATTCTGGTCTGTCCTACTTCACACCCAAGTTTGTTGTGGTCTGTCATATCTTTTGTTCCTTTGTCCTTGCTCTGCTTAGCATCAGAAAACCGCAAGGCAATTTCCGGGGTGCTTGGAATTCTCCTCAAAACTTGCACTCCCTGCATTCCCCAGTGGCACCTGGCAGGCTCCAGAGTCCTACACTCACTCATCCAGATGCTTTGACTTTTCTTGAGAGAAAGAGAAGGGATTTAGTGAGTGTTCTATAGTGAGCAAAAGTAACCCTTTAACAAATGGTTTTGAAACTTCTAGCCTTGAGAGGATCCTACAGAGGAGAGTCATGACAGTTCTTGTGGCTCAGATCTTGCTAAGCTGTTCCTCGAAGTCCCTGAGCTGCTGTTGATGCCATATTCCTGCAAATGCTAGGAGGACCATGAAGGAAACACTGGGAGCTGGATAGTGCCTGAGGAGAGAGTCTGCAACCTTGGGTCAGCCTGTCCCCTGCTCCATTTGAGGTTCATTGACACCTCCATTTGAGAGGAATGTCTCCAAGGAATGATGCGCTTGTCCAACTCGTGCTCTCTGTCAAAGTACCAAAATGTTTAAAAATGAGAACTCTTTCAAAAAAACGTTTTTTTGGAGCAGTCTGAGGGTGTGAGAGGGAGAGAAATACACAAAAACTTCAGATTTAGAAATCTTCCATCAATTTTATAAATATTTTTAAAGTACAGCAATATGAAGCTCCTTCTAAAACTGGATGTGGTAGTACATGGGTTTGTTTTGTCATGGTTTGGATGTGTGAATAGTTAGGTTTCCTGTCTATGTATTTTGTGTCCTGAAGCATTTGGCTGGGACTTGACCTGTTTTCAATTAAAATTCCCACTGAAGAAATGGGCTTTGGCCCATCCCTGTAAATACAAAAGAATTCAGAGAAGCAGGGGTTCCTGCAGCAGCAGAGCTCCTTTCTGCAAGGGCCACAAGCTCTGCCAGGTTTGCCTTCTGCATAGTGTAGTTTTATTGCATGTATCAGAGTTTTGAACAGTTTCCCTGGGATGGGACATTCAGGTTCCTCATGGTGTTGGCTTGCTGAGCTCTGCCCAGGCATGTGCAACCATAGCTTGATTTTTCACTACTTAATCTGGTGAAATACAGTAGCTTTTAGCTTTGCTTTTTTTCAACCCTGAAAGTAAAGTTGGTGTTGTGGAATTGAGGCATTTCACTTTTCTGAGGTTCCTTGGCATATTTATCTGCATGTGAAAACAGTCTGAAAAAACGTCAGAAACATTTTGTAAAGGGCTGAGCTTGTTGGTTTAGTGAGATGTCTTGCATTCCTTCCCTTACTCCCCTATAATCTGAAGGGAAGAAGTTTCATCCTAAATCTCATTTTAGGCTTTTCTATTATTGTGGTAACAGATCTGTGAACCTTAACACTTTGTGCAGCCCTAAATATAGAGAGAACAGTGTTAGCTTTTCTCACTGAGACCAATCTCAGGAAGACAGTGCTATGAAGAGGCATGGATTGACAGTCTTGGGCACTGATAGTCCCACTGCAGTGGCCTAAGACTGACAGCAGCTCACATATGGCCTTTGCTTGGGCTGTCTCTCCATGAGCCTTATTTTAAATCTCCCTGTTCACTGATGCTTGGCCTCTCTGCTGAGTGTCCCACCAAGGATTCTTGTTCATGGCTGTTGTACCAGTAGCTTTGGTAGGCATTATAAATCCTGATTTAACCTAAGTCACCAAAGAGTCACTGGATAGTGACAGTTTCCCAGTGTGACCTTATGGCTGCTCATGGGCTCCTTTCGCCAGAGGCAGCAACACATACAGAGCAGTTCCCTTGTTTACAAGTCTTGACATGGATATTCAGGGGCTATGAGGCCTCCTGTTGTGCTAATACTAGAAATACATTAATAAGTTTAGGTTAGAAAGTAGGAAAAATATAATTACGAAATAGTGTTTTGGAATAGGGCTTCCCATAGGTATAGTAGCTTTTTATTTTTCCCTTTTTTGGAATTCTTTTAAATCATTTAGGATGAGCCTGTATGAAGTGATGATTCATAACAGCTGGATGTGGGTGTGTGGGGCAGGGATTGACACTTCAGGGTGGTCTTGTCAGTGAAAGCCCTTCTGGTGCCTGCAGGGCTCCAGTGTCTGCTCTGTGCTGCTTTGGGCAGGCCCTTGGTCTGACCCTGTGGCACAGCTCAAGCCTCTGCTGGGTGTGTGTCCTATTGTGGTCTGAACAGGAGGTTCTTCCAGAAACTTCCAGAGTGCCAAGCACCTTGCTGTGTGGGAACAGGAAAATGCAGGATACCGGCATGGCTGGTGCTGACCCAGGCCAGGAAGGCTTCTGCACTGCCCCTGGAAATGTGGGGCATCTCTGCATGATTCACCTTCCCAATCCCAAAATTCCTCTGTTTCTGGAGTCCCCCTAGCTCTCCCCTGAGAGTCCACAGTACCTTCAGGAACACTGGTGAAGGCAGATCCCAAATACTCCATGTTATCCTTTCCACCCTGTGCTCTTATGGCCTAGTAACACCTTTCTTCCCTGCCTCTTGTTGTCAGCTATGGATTTACACTAGTAGCTCCTTTAAAATGTGTCAGTGCTCTCCCCAATTAACTGGTGTGAACTGCTGTAAGCTTGGCCTTCCCTTCCACCTTGCTCTGCTGGCCTCAGTTCTGTCACTGATGGCAGATACCTTATATAATCACTGGTGATAATGGTTCTAGGACGTGCTGCTACAGGAGGTAGGATTGTAGCACAGAGAAGAATCTCCCAACGTTATGGTTGTATCAGGATTGCTGTGATGGCAAGGTTAGCTCTTGCTTAAATTGGACCTTGCTTTATGTGATTGCATCTGTTGAGTGGGATTAAAACTCAGTAATTTGAGACCATACAAGTCAACTTCTTACAGTGTTGGTCCACAGTGTCTCTTGTACACAGAATACAGTATTAAGAACATGTGGCATTAAAAAGTTTCTAATTTTAACAGTATTTTGGATTAAATATGATATGCCAAATCAATTCTGTCTCTACTGAGAAGTTGCAAGCAAGTCTCTTGACTTTCTGTGATTGCTCTGGTGCCTCTTTATGCCCTTGCAGCACATGGCAGCATGCTACAACTAGCTCTATTCTTAGGTGTGCAGAAGTTAAGTGCTATGCCCTGGGGTCTGAGTGATCTTGAGCTTTTTTGTAGATGTCCAGTGGGCTTTAATATGCTTTTAAAAATATGTATATATCTGGAAGGTGAACGTTCTGTCTATGACTTTTTTTAACTACATCACGTAGTGAATACATTGAGCGATAGTGTTGAAAGCAGCGTGCTTATGGTGTGATTTTTATTGTGGAACCTGGAGTCACTACATGCTGCACTCATTCTAGAGATAGGATTGTAAATTGGATGATTTTTTTTCTGATGATGTTCTATATCCTTGTTAAAAATACACACAGCCTTAATAATCCAAAATGACAAATGCATGAATCAGAAGCTTATAGGTATCATACTTTGAGGATATTCAATTTCTCAAGCAGCAATTAATCTAAAATACCATAAGAAAATCTGTATCATCCTCTCTAGCAGAGAATTTGCAAGTAGGGTTCTGAACTAAAATAGAGCTTGGTGGAGGTAAGCAGCAGTTCTCCAGGTAATCTGACAATCTTTTTCCCATTGCACTACGTGCTCTGCAAATGCTATTTTCCCCACAAACTTTTTTCCCTAATGGAGAACGTGAACATTTTCCTCGCTTGGCCAAACTACTGCTATTTTTGTTAGAAAACGTCATTGCTACAAAGTTGTTTGTAGAGCAAAAATATTCAATGTGTGCCTGCTTATGCATGTTACAGAGTCAGCAGAGTGTGCAGCCTTAGCCCTGCTATGTGCAGCACACCTTGGCAGCATCTGCAGTCCAAGCCCTGGCAAGTGCTGTGCTTTGCTCTGAGTGGACTAGCCAGCCCGTGCAGACCAGTCCTGCAATTCTGCAGTACTGATGATAACAGAAAGGAGATACCTCAGAAACTGGATTTCAGGCTTTGTAAGATCCCCACCAGTGTAGGGTTTTTCTGTGTGCAGAGCTAATGAGGGAGAACTGCAGTGTTTTAGCACAAGCAGTGAGTCTTGAGGACTATCTGGTGGTTATTCCACATGTTGCCCAGCCTCACATAGTGTCCAGGCCTTGCACACCTCTGTGTATTTCTGAAGGAGGTGGCTTTTGTTGCTTTGAGCTGACTCTTCCTTCTGAGAAATTCTCTCCAACAAGGTGACATTCAAGAGTGACTGTGCAACATGTCACCCAGGAGGAGATGTGCTTGGTAAGAATCTATGGTATAGATTCGATATTTCCCTGTATTGCCACAGTCTTTGCCAAAGGGGATATTTGTGACCCTTCCTGCTACTCCCCCCCTCCCTGCCTCATCACCTCCAATAACCATTTATTTAGTTATGAAGGAAAGTTAAATCCTCCTGAGTGACTCTGTCAGGAAAACTGCCAGCGTGCAGCTTCATTACAAGTGCATTGCCAGCCTAGGACTCCTGAAGTCTGGAGAAACTGAATTATATCCACAGGCAACCCAAACTGCAGGCAGGATGAAGCAAAGGGATGAGAATGTGATGAGGAGCCTTGCACTATTACATGGGTGTAAATGTGGCCCTGCAGAAAAACTCCAGTGCAGGAGTCTCCCTCTTTTCTGCTTCACCACATGGAACCGAATCATACCTACAACTGATGTAAAGCAGTGTCTTCAAGTACCATGCACTGAAGCCCTAAAGCATGCAAGTCTTAAGTTGGAGCATTCATCTTGGAAATTGCATACAGGTGGTCTCTGTATTTAGACAATGACTTGAATGGGACTTCCCATGGGTTTTGGAAGTAAAAGACAAAGGGGTGAGTTGAAACTCTGAAGTTTAGAAATAGCCAGAGCAGTTTTGGGAAGCACAGGCCACTGCAGATGGTGCTGTGACAACACTGAAGACAACAGAGGACTTTCAAGACTGGTGGTCATGCTCTTTACTTTATCTACAAGGTGAATAAAATTTGTCTGTGCTTTTTTGCATTCTGGAGAAGGGAGAAATTTGCTTTATGCAGGTGTGTGTGCAGTTAATATGGTAGAACAAAAACTGGACTGTAGCTTCCCACCAAAAGGTGCAGTGCTTGCAGTTCCCAGCAGTTATTCCTCTCCAAGTAGGATCAATACAGTGTGACTGATGCAAATGTGTAACAATGAAGTGCAGCCCTCCCTTTTTTAAACAGGTTCTGCAGCTTGTTTTGCCAAATATTTGTTCTGTTTTGGACACTGTCAACAGTTTCCACGTGTAGTTGTGGGACTACAGGTCACTGGGATAAAAGAATGAAAAAAGTGGTTTTGTGGTTAGAAATGCACGTGCCAAGCAGACTGAGGAAGTGGTCTGATTGTGCTCACCATTTTCTGTCCAATATATTCTGGAGTGTCTCATACTACAGATGAGGGAGATCTTAGCTGATATTTTTAAATAACAGATTATATTAAACATCAAAATATGCTGGGGGGGATCTCAACAGAATTGCTCATGCTCTGACTATCCCAGCAGGGTTGCTTAGTTTCTGAAATATATTCCCTTGAGGTATCCTGACCTTGGCTATGCAATAAGCAGAGCTCCTTTAAATACTGTGTAGTTTCTTAAAATATAATGTCTTGTACAGAGAGTGTTCTTGTACTGTATGTGTCCTCTTTCACATTTGCAATTCATGATGAAGATGTAACGGAGGAGTGCGCTTCATGACTGAGCTTGGATGATGCTAGAGACTTTTTCACAAACCTGTAAGGTGGTGATTCTGATGTCTGTCTTGGCATCTACTTTAGGAAACCTGCAAATACTTCTAGTTTTGATGGGGCAGCACTCATTGAAGTTCCCCATGAGGGTAGATGATTTTACTTAAAATTGGAATAGGCCTGGAAAAGCTGCTTTCTCTCTCTCATTGCTTCCTGAGAATGTGGCAAAGGGCTGGGATTAGATATAGTGTAGTACCAGGTGGAACAAGTGGAATATTTTGGTTTTACATGTATTTAGTAAATAGGGGAGACAAAGGAAGGTTTGTTTTCGCTGTTCTTTGGAACAGGTGGATATGAAAACTTCCAATTTAGAGGTTTGATGGATTCTTTGAACTTAGGTTTAAGTGAATGGAAATTTTCAACTCTGCAAATGCAGCTGGGTGAGTAATTTGTAGTGAATAATATATCTGATGGCTTTCACTGCATTTGGGACTGACAGAAAACACATCACAATTTTAATTATTGGGGATGATTTGCTGAAATACTCAGTAGCTATTTTTGGTTCCTGCAGACTGTGCATGAAAAAGCTATTTAAAAGCCAGACTCTTCCTCCCCCCCGACATATCCATCCTCCCCTGTCTCCTGACTGGTCTCCTTGTTCCCAAACAAGGCAATGGGCCTGCTAGCATCATGGCTCAGTCTTGATCAGGATCTCCACATGTAGGAGGCTTAAAAAGAGAGTTCCTTCAGGTCTTCCTGCCCTGAAGCCGAGCAGGACATTGGGACAGTGTCAGTTTGGCTCCTAGAGACACTTGCAGAGATGGGAGGTTCCCATGAAACTGGAGTGGCAATCTGAGAGATTGATAGCATCTGTTTAAAAAAAAAAAAAAAAAAAATGGATGGGGGTGAAAAAAGTGACTTTCCTGAAGAATTGAAATAGCTGCTAGGAAGTGAGAGATGCAGGAATGGATCTGGCTGCTTTGCTGGACCTCTGTCAGCTGCTCTTTAAGATGTTTTGCTACCCTCTGGTGGCTTTCTGAGGATGTGTGCGGTATGATTTTCATTCATTGTAAACTTCCCTGCCAACTTTTTATGTGAAAAGCATGGAGAAAGCTAGATCTAACTATGAATTTTTATTTTTACTGATTCCAAAGTGACAGTATATTAAACAGCTTTGTTTTCCTTTTTCCTTTTATTTATATCTAGTCTCTTTTGGTTTAGAGCTATAATTGCATGGAGAGCTTGGCTGGGAGCTTAAAATGAAAGAATAACAACTTTGTATTTAGGTTTGTGGTGCAGTGGGACTGTTTGATGTTTGGGAATGATGCTTCCTTGGCATCTCTGCAGAATGCAAGCCTGTGTCCTCCACTGAGCGGCAGAGGACACAGTGAGTACTATCATAGTCAGTAATAGCAAAACTCCCACGATCTGGAGTTCAGAACAAGACCTGTTTGACCTGGTGGAGGGCAGAGCTCGTAGGTCCATCCTCCTTTCAGTGTCCCCTACCTCTGAGCTGATGGGAACCCATGGCCCAGAGCAGAGTGTGGTCTCTACTACTGTGCAAATTCTTGGCTTCTCGCCTATTCCATTTTCCCTGCTCTTTAATTGATTGTGGCCTCATAGCAGAGGAGTTGTAGGGATTTAAAGGGCAGTGATTTGCCTGACTTTTTTAATAAGAAACTCCTCATAGGCATTAAATTGTAGGTCAGAAACCCTTGTGATCTTGGTCTAACCTGCAAAGAACAAGTCATAGGGCTACCCTTAGTTGACTCCTTGAACTACAGGATTTAATACAGGAAGACATCCTTTTTTATTTTTAAGTTTTCCGATGCTGGAAAACTCACCTTGTTAAATTCTTCCTGTGTCTTATACCACTACTGCTACCTTGCTTGTCTTTCCTGTGGATTTGTTCAGTTTCAGCTTGCAGCTTTGGGTAGTTCTGTTACCTTCTGAGTTTATAAAGCCCTCACTGTCCTGTGTTAGGGGCTCATGGTATTGATCAAGTTGCTTCCTAAAGTGCCCTTTATTAAGCTGTCCAGATGGAGCTCTGAAAGGTCCTTTAGTTGTAAGAAAGTGAAAGTTAAGAAAATTATTAAATGAAAATAATTTAAAAAGGGGTGTCTTGAAAAATAAGAGTACTTGTTTAGTGTTTTTTGTAAACCCACTATAGGCTGCTCTGCTGAATGTTGGTAGCTTCTTTTGTTGCTCAATGCTCACTTTAATACCAGCTCCAACCGCTTCACAAGCTGGCAGATGTTTGGAGTGGGGAGCTGCTAGCACCTTTTGGACTTGTTTCAGGATTAGCCTAGGAAAGCCCTGAGAGATTGTGCAGTCATGTGGGACAGGAGGGGTAAGCACAGCTGGATGACCAGCTTAAAGGAGGGAACAGATTTGTGTTGTTCAGACAGGGAAGTGGGCTACAGTACACTTGGTTACTGCAGTCACGGAATATGTTTTGACAACAGCCAGCCCAGCTGCTTGTGGCTCAATTTCCATGAGGCCAGATCTGTGATAGGAAAGTGGTTGTTAGAGGTGTGGAAAATGCTTCTGAGTGTTAGTGTTGCCTCTTCTTGGGGTGGTGTTTGAGTCCATTACCTGGGACCAGAAGCCCTCGGTGCAGAGCCTGCTCTGCACTGTTCTTTCACAACCTCATGAGCTGCTTGTGTGGAGCTCCAGGAGCTGCTTATTTCAATTCTGCTGCAATATTCCCCATTGTGAAGAGGGGACAAATGCCAACCTCAGCATCTCTGCCAAGGCATAGGGATAGTAAGGATTTGTTAAACTTGTATGCAGCTGCTATGGACAGAGTTCTTCTGTTGATGTTCAGTATCTCCATCTCATCTTTATGCATTGATGCTTTCAAAACCAAAGAGATGCATTAAACAGGTGTCAGTAGTTGTGGGCATGTCTTCCATGGTCTTTTGCAGCCAGTTGCGAACTGACTTGTCTTATTTATGGCTGACATACTGCAGTCTGTATCAAACTACAGGCTTGGTGACTGAGCTGCTACGTGCAGTCTCGGCTTATCTCAGCAGCAAAGTGTAAAGCTCTGACAGAGCTGCATGGCTTTGGGCCTAGGGGCAGTTTGCTTCCACCTCACTTGGGGAAACTTGTCATCTCCCAGCAGAGGAGTGTGTAGACCCTTTAAAAAACAGGCATATGCAACAGCCTTTGCCATACACATGCCCTCTTCTTGGGATCAGAGGCAAAGTGGATGGCCTAGAGTAAGAAATAGAAGACTTCAACTGGGACATTTCACGAAGCATTGCAAAAATCACTTATTTCCAACCTCCACCTCAATCCAGTCAAGTCACTGCTCATCCTAGAGGAAGATGAGATGTAAACTGACAACCCAGAGCAATGCAACAAGAAGGAGCTGTCAGGGATGTCTGTGAGCGCTGCTGCAATTCACAGAGCCAGTGTGGGGAGTAATTGAAAGGAGGATCAGCAGGAAAATGCTTTCCCAATCAGATATGGTATATGACAACTGAGAGATCCTAGAAGCCTTAGCATTCCAAACTACTGACAAGTGACCCTTTTTTGTGCATGAAAACTTTTTCCTGGCCATATAATAGGGCACAAAAATCTGAATAGCCAAAGCAAGAAACATTGTGTAAGTTGCTACTGCTGGAGAAAGGGGAAAGGCATGAGAAAGTGCGCTCTCCTTAAAAGCTCCTCCTTTCCATCATTTTTTTCCGGAATTGCTAGTAACCGGCAAAGAACAATTCCCTATAAAGGCTTCAGCAGTGGGTCTGGCTCCAGTGTAGCAAGGGGGAAACAAACTCCAGAAGTGACACTTCTGTCTGTTTTTCAGGGCCCTGCACCCTCATTCTGTGAGTTCACCAGATGGCTTTCCCAAAAGGTGCTTTGGGGATGTAGGCTACATCTCTGGAAGGAACTGAATGGGGAATGTGTCTCTGTTAATGAAAGCTGCAGTCAGAAATAAGAGTTCTGGAAGTTTAAAACTAGGTTAAAAAGTGAGAAACGGAAAGCAGCTGAAGATGGAGTGGGTTAAAGAGCTCTTGAGCATTAGACAGTTGGGCTGTCTTTGCCTCCCTCAAGTTCTGAGTAGTGCAGTTCTGGTACTGGCAAGGCTTCTGGGATGAGCTGTCAGAAGATGTTTTAACTTACTGTTTTTTCTTATATTTTATTGAAATTTGTTGCTTAACAAATGAGTTAGACCTACTGTTATCACTAACCAAAGCCCCTTCCAGTGCAATTATTAAATAACAGGAAAGTATTACCTATAATTTTATAAGCTGACAGTATCATTAATAGCCCTTAATCATACAGAAAGTTTCAGTGCAACCATATACCACTACGGAGGAAAACTTTTTAAAATCCTTATGACTCCTAAAATGTAGTCATATTGTCTGTGTAAAGAATAAGAATGAGCTAACATCCCCCAGATGAACCTTTTCTCTGGTCTTATTGGAGGAAGGAAGTTTCCAGGTTTACCTCCTATGTTACCTCCTATTCTTGTACTGCATTGCAAACAGGAACAGGATCCTTGTAACTCCTGATTCCAATGACTAGGGCCTGTCTTTGAAGAGCATTTACAATGTGGGAAGATCCTGAGGACAGTACTAGCATGAAAGAGTAATCAAGGCTACTGCTCCCTGCAAAACTGGTGCTATTTTTTGGTTTGTTTTGCAACTTCTTGTGATGTGCAAGACTGCTCTGTGTGGCATTCTGTCTACGTTGTTTCCTGAGCCATGGCTGAACCACAGTGTGCTTATTTCACTTAGATGCTTTCAGCATGGTTATCTGTTGGGTGAGTGCTGCTTATAATGGGCAGTTACAAAGAAACCTTGAAGAGACACGTAATGTGCAAGGAGGAGAGAAAGGAAGTCTATGTAGCAGAGTCTGCGAGGTGCAGTACAAACAGCTGCTGCACGGCAGGTTGGTCAAGTTGGGCATGTGCTCTGCATTGATCCTAGTTGGTGTAAGTATCCTGCAGAAAATAACTGGCCTCTGCAGAAACCCTTAACATCTTATTGTTAAGAAAGAAAAGAAATTGTAGTGTACCTCAGAAAGGACCCAAGAGTTTCTAGAAGGCAAGGACCTATTTAGAGAACAGGCTGAGGAGCAGTAGAAGGAGGAGACTTCAAAATGAGATTATCCAGGCACTACTCCATCATTACAGATCGGTGCAGGCTTTTCCTCTTGATTTGCTCCCCTGGAATTGTTCTGTTCTAGTTTTAGCTGCTCAGAGACTACCCCACAGGCTGGAGCAGACGTCAGCTCAGAAATTGTTTCTGATTATTAATTTACTCTGCCTTAATGTAGGCCCATTACTGGGCGCTTCCCCTGGTGGTCTGCAAGTACAGCTAGTGTCTGCTTGCTTCTCATCAAAGGCAGCTGCATACTCCATGTGGAGTCCAGGGGGCTGTCATGCTTTTTGTGATTACCAAAAAAGTCCCCTCTTCATTTGGTCTTTATATATAGGCAGAGGGGCAACTCGGGTTGTGCTTCTGCCCTGTTTGTGCAGGGGGTGTCATTGACATTCCCCTGTTAGAGACCTATCTGTGCCCCTACCTGTGTGAGCTGCTGTGGGTAGGGATTGATCTGCTCCCAGGGAACTGCAGCCACAGTCACTCCTGTGCATCTAGTGATGCCAGCAGGAAATTCCCTTCTCCACATCCCAAGTTAGAAATTGTTTGCACTCTGGGGAAAGGCAGCCTAATTATTTCAGATGGACTCAGGCCTGAGAGCCCCACTTACACAAGCTCTTTAAGAGGGTATCTTGAACAATCTGTCCCCTGAGAACATCAGCCTGGGAGCAATGTTTCTGTTTTCACCTGCTTTTCTCCACACAGGCTGATTTGGCAGTAATCCTCTTGGTCATTTGCATGTGTGTCTTACAGCTATCACTGTAATCATAAAGGGGTTCGAGGGGGAGCCTGGCGGGGAGAAATGCTTTTTTTTTTTTTTTTTTTTTGTCCTGCCTTACTGAGTTGTCATTACTGTTGCAGAAATGCAGCAAATAAAAACAGGGAGCCTGAGGTCATCTTATTAGTCCCTTCTCCCCTTTTCCCCTGTGCAACACTGCAACTGATGTAACCCTCCCTTGTAGAGCTGGGCCTGTGCTTCATGTCTTGCTGAGTGGTGCTGGGTTGTTAGGGTTTCATTGTGGCTTTGACACAAAGCACAAAGGAACGAAAAAGATACTGTGATTGTTGCTGAAAAGGGGAAAACCCCAAACAAACAGAAAAACCTTGGGTGCCAGCCTCAGCCCTTGCATCTTCAAATGGCCTAGTCTGGTACTGCACTCCAGAGCTCACGAGTCTGCTGCTGTGGAAAGGGAAGAGCTAAACCTGTCTTAACAACAAGCTGTCCTGCTGAGGCCTAAGGAAGGAAGAGCTGGGATCATGGCTTTGAGGAGCACCAAGACTGGCTTTGCTCTTGGGCAGGAGCCTCAGGAGATGTGAGGGCAAAGATCCTCACTGGTAGGGGTGAACCTAGCTCTGAAGGCTGAGAAAGTCATGTGTGAGGAGTGAGCGATACCCAGAGCACATACAGTGCGTGAGCTCTGCCTCCTGTGGCCTAAACCCATGCAAAAGCAGGGCTGCTGTGCATGAATGCCTCGCTGTTTTGGATGGGACATGCTGAAGAGAAGGACTGCAAAGCAAAACCTGGAGGGTTTGGGAAAGAAGTGTATGGAGCTGGTGTTGGTATGGGCCCCTTTTGTATTCAAAGAGCAACCAAAGCTTCCCTGTCCCTGATGCAGCAGACCTACTAGGACCTTCTCTACACATACTCTGCAATTGCTCTGGAGCTGGGGAGTGTTGAACTGGTGTTCCTAGATCTGAGTCATCCTGCTAAATCTGTGCAAAACAGCTGGGTAACAAGGGAGTTGGGGGATGGAGGTTTCTTCTGGGAGCCAGGATAGCAAAGGAGGAATTAAAATGCTGGAGAAAAGGTAATGGAGTGCTGGTGAGACCTGCCTTCTAAATAACCAGATGGAGAAAAAGAAAGGCGTTGGGGCTCCCCTGCTGTCTGGAGAATGTGTAACATCTATGCAGAGTTTGGGAACCACAACATTTTGTAGTTCGAGTTGCCTCTGTTGGAGGTTAAGCAAATCCTGTCTGGAAGGAACTGCTTTCACAGTGGTCTGGATATCAATGCAAGACACTCAAGAGAATACCCAGAACACTTTTGCTTTGCCTGGCTATTTCTCCCCATCAAAATTACTGCTTTGCTACTGGATTTGTGGGGTGCATCTTTTGGGGGAAAGGATGATGGCTATGGTGCTACTTGCTTGTGAATACATTATAGATAAAATAGTTTATACAAGGACGGAAGCACTGCCTGGGACTAAGCAGCACTGAGTCCTCGGGACAACTGGTGTCTCTACTTGCGCATTTCAGTTCTGCAGGTGTCTCATCTCAGTACTGGAAAGCACTTCAGAGGCTTCCTGAAGCCCCTGAATGCTGTTTGGTATCACTTGCTTTGACAATGCCTGACTATCCCAATGTAAATATATACAAAGCTAGTATAGAAATGTCTTGAATTCAGACAGGTCCTGCAGAAGTGTATAGAGAAACTCTGCCAGTAGCTGCATTAGATAACATCCTGTGGTGACTTTCTCAAGTAGGGGAGAAGATGCATGGGCCACGTGCCATTCATACGTTAAGGTGAGGATGAGAGAAAGGGATATTTCAGTGACTCAAACAGCCTGGGATGCACTTGCGTAGCAGCAGCTCAGCTTTGTTGTTCTGACTTCAAATTCTCGTGTGTGTAAAGAAACTCATGCCTGAAACAGATGAGCTAAATTCAAACCTTGTGGAGTAGTATTAGCTTATGCCAGGCCTGAATCTGGCCCCAATTCTTGAATGTAAAACACTTTACAGATAATTTCCCTGCCGTTTCTGTTCTTGGTCAGTGCTACAGCTGCAGATATATCTTTAGCCAGTGCTGATCTGTTGTGTGTGTGCTGGGCTGGTCCATCACGTGTGCCTTGTGGATGGTCTGTGTTCTGGACTTTTCCCTTGGGAAGTGGAAAGCCAGTGCAGTAATCAACCTCCAAGGCATTCAGTAATGCCATGTGCATGCTTCCTCCGTTTATCTGCTCATAATTAGTTGTCTTCTGTATTTTGTTGCGTTTCGTATTTTGTTTCCTTCCTGCAGTTCTAAAGACTGGTCATCTAGCTCTTGTAGTTTCCTCTTTCTTGTTGTGCTCCACAGCAGATTTCACTAAAATGAGGCTTCATCTTTCACTAAAATGAGCCTTCATGTTTCACCTGAACACCTTTCATTCCCTTTTTGCCAGATTTTGCTTGCTTTGAGATGGGGCTTGCTGGAATCTTTCTTCCAGCAGAAGTGAAATATTGCCAGCTGCTGAGAGGTTTTAGCTTCCTGTAGGGAAGCAGGATTTCCTGAGGACTGCTAATCAGTTTACGGCTCCATCTACACTAGCATCATTCTTATTTTCAGCAGACATAGAACAAGACCATTACGGAGTATGTCAGAAGTCAGAAATGATTGCTGTCTCTGGGGGCCAGCAATGTTATCTGTCACTGGTGTGATTATTGCAAACTGGTGTTGCTGACACTTAGAGGATTTGGTGCCTTTCTTAAATCCCCAAACCATTACATAAGAATTACAACCTGACATTTTTAGTTATTTGTTTCTAAAGGCTGCAAAGAAAAGTTAAGAATATAAACCTTAAAAGATCCTAAACTAAGAGTCAAATGTTAAAGAACCTCAAATGTGTATGATATGATTTGGTTCCATGCTTTTTAGTATAGGGTCAAGGAGATGGATCTGTCTGGCAGTGCTTGAGCATGGTAGTACTTGTTGCTTTCACTAATTGTCCCGCAACTATGAACAGCAAAAGGTGTCCTGGTGCCTGTGAAGTTAGTTTGGTGGGCTGTGTCTGTGGTGTGTGTGGGTAAGCTTGTGCTATGGGGAGAGGGGAAGGACTTAAAAAAACCTGTTCTCTCTCTGAAGCCAATTCCCACCTGTGATGATAGTGTATTGGCCTTCCCAGAGCACTGGGGCAGCTCCAGCACAGAGATGGGGCACTGCCTGGGTCTGTGCACTCTTCTGGAGCTGCTATAGCAGTGTGCATGGTGTGACCTCATCATGTGGGGGTTAAATTCATCCCTGATCACACCTGTGTCAGCCCAGCATCCCTACTGGGTATTCCTTGCTGGCCAAGTTCATGTAAGAAACTTATGGAAGCGTTTTCTTTTGATAAGGTCCAAACCTTATCAAAATAATATTGTCAAAAATATTTTCAGTAAAATAGAAGTACCTTAGAGAAGGTCATTTCAGGGGAAAAATTATTGGATGTATTTGATTTTTTAAACCTTTTTGAAGCGTGCGTCCAAAACAATATTTGAGAAAGTTCTGAAGGTGTTCCTCCATAGCTCTGCTATATTCTGCTGAGTATTCCATGGGAAAGAATACAGAATGTCTCTAGGCCAGGATTTTAAGGTTGGCTCTTAGGTAGACCTTGTAAATCCAGCCTTCAGTTCTCTTGAAACATGAAATTTCCTTCACGTATATAGCTATAAGTACTCCATCATATTATTATTTAATGGCCAACTTCTGTCTCTTTCTCTACCTTCAGAACCATCTGTGACAGTGTGGGTCGGGTACTTTGCTTTGGAGATGCCACAATGGAGGGATTGGGATTTGTACACTGCAGAATAGATGGTTTGTCAGTATATTCTGCATTTAAAAACTGACCACCACGGCCTGCTAATGAGTGAGGGTCTGTCTGAACAGTAGTGCCCCAGCAGTAAATGACTTTGCTCTGACTGAAGAAGCTGTGAATTGGAGCAGAAAGCACTTCTTGTATCATCATTCCCAAGGCAGGGAGTGAGGCAGGCAAGTACTTGCTTGTCTAGCTAGGGCTCTGCCACATGTGTTGTATTAGCATGCCACAATAAATACACTTCAACTGTGGGCTCCACTAAAAAGTGCTGTTAGTGTCACTGGAAGCAGACAGATGGGGAGGCTCGTGCTTTCATTCATGTTGCTCCTGACCTTAGATACACTCATGAACACCCAGGATAAGTTTGCTGGAGGAGAAAGAGGGATTTGGCTCCCTGCAGAGGTGGTCTGTTGTTCTTGCCCTCAGAGAATCTCCAATGTGAAGTCTCTCTGCCTTTCCCTGTGGAAGTGTATGGGGTCACTTGCAACCTTAGATAAAGAAGGTGGCCTGCCAGTTCATCCTTCATGGAGGGAATTGGTGGAAACCATGAGTGCCCCCTGGTCTCGTGGGACGTTTTCTGTTCCATTGTGGACCCACTCACTTACCTGCCTCCCTCCAAAGTCTCTTGGCACAATTGCAAGCTGTTGCCCTCTGAGCATGGGTCATGTCTCAGGCAAAGCCATTTTTGTCCACTATGGGTTAATTACCAGGGCACTACGGATCAGAGCTCCACTGCAGTGACCCTATTATGTCCCTTTAATCTGCTTTCCTCCCTCACTAGTTTCTGAGGCTGCAGGCAGTGGCAGATAGGGGAGAATTGTGCTTTTCTCTGTGTTTTTCTCCTACTTAGTAAGGGGTTGTAGAGATGGATCGTATCCTGAAAAAGCAAGTGTTGCTGCCAGAGAAATAGCAACTGCCAAGGAAGTATCTCCGAAAGGCAGCTGTGCTACCTGTAGGGCCAGTTTAGGGAGTAGTGTGGCAACATAAAGGTTTTCTCTGAAATTCAGGTGTCAGATTAAAAAATCAAGTTCATACCACTAATTCTAGGGGTGTAGGGGTGTCTGGAGCTCAGTGTTGATCACCTGGGCAAGGACAGCATGACTCCTGCAGGGATATCATGCCTTCCAAATTCTTGAGCATTTCCCAAGCATCTTGTTCCAGTTGAAGCTTTGTGCTTGGATTTCTAAAATGCTTTCTTTCCTGGGTCCTTTTCCAGGAGTTTTTCTTTTTAATTTATTTGTATTTATTTATTTATTTTTTAAAAGGCAGTTTCTGCAAGGGAGAGAAATTACCAGTAGAGAGAAACAAGACTGGGATATCCCTCTGGAAGAGTGAGGGGATGAGAAAGAGACAGAGCTGATTAAAAAATAATTTGGGCAGTGTAGACTTGCAGGAGGATCTGCTGATGCTGAGTGTTTGGTAAACCAAGAGTGGTATAGAAGAGAAGTGTAGTGTGTCTATGGAGGGTGAATGGGAATTACTTAGGAGCCCTCATAGTATGGAGGGCTTTGGCCTTTCCATTTTCAGAGTAAGATCTTGGGGAGACTGGACCACTCTTAAAGAGGCAGCTCAGCAGAAGCAGGAAGAAATTACTAGGAAAGAAATAGAGAGCAAATAGAATTTATCATGCTAGTAATGGGTAATGCATTTGCACCTTGAGTTGTGTATGCAGTTCTAGTTATCCTGCCTCAAAAAAGAGTAGAACTAGAAGAGACACAGGTAACAGTGACAAGGTCAAGGGCATATGCAGAATAGCTGCTGTCCAGAGAGAGATGCTGCAGATGAAGCAAGTTCATCACATACTGAGAAAACTTTCATTTGCTTAAAACCACTTCCTCATAGCTTCATTCACATTGTTATATGATAATTCCTGCTTTCCATGACAGTCATGATTACATACACTGTTGCTATTTCCACCTTTCAATTGTTTTATTTCTGAAGACACCTGAGAGTATTTAGTTTTCTCAGTATGTGATAAACCCCTTGAACTCCTTGTTAAAGGATGGGGAGCACACCAGTGGGTACTGATTGGCTAAGAAGGTGATTAAAAAACTTGTTGTGAAAAAAGTCAAGGGTTATAAAACTTCATGCGAGATGTCCTATGCATTAGAACATTTCAAAGCTGCAGGATACTGTAAGATGGGAGTAGGTACTGATGGAAGGAGTGATGTATGACCTCTTTACTGCGCTCTTTTCTAGAGCATATGCTCCAAGGTATGGGAAGGGGCATATCATCAATGTTCTTACGCATAGCTTTTGTGGAATAACTTGCTACTTAGTGTGGTGTAACTGTGTAAGCTGGACAAGGTGGAATAGTCCTGGAAGTTAATAAAGGGATGTGGTACAGGTGAGATGCTTTTCAACCCTTTGTGTGCAAAATAGCTGTGAGCTATCAGCCAGCTGTATGTAGCGTGTAAGAATAAGGGAGAACCCCCCTAGGACACGTGCTGTTTTGCATTGCTGCAGGTTGTCTTCTCTGGACTTGAACCCTAAGAAAAGGGGGTTGACCACAGGAGAGGTGCTCCTTTTATGTTGTAAGAACTGCAGTTTGTGGAAACATGTGACATGAGATGAGAAAAACAATGGGAGTTAAGGGAGTTTCTATAGGTTCTTTGGGCAGCCCAAATTGATAAGAGCAGCACTGTCCCTTGTGGCTTCCGGAGGGCAAATCCTCCCTTAGCTGGAGGGACACTAGGTTCAGTCCATCACTGTTCACAGATGTGCATATTTGAATGACTGAACCTTATCTTGCAATCGCATCCTTTCTGAAAACAAGAGTCCCAGCTTCTGAGGAAGTGTCTCTTGAGTTTCAAGTATACAGAACATCCCCTTTTCACTAATTTATGCTCAAGATATTTGATACAATGATCTTTACATATAATTTTAGACTTAATGTCTAAAAATGCAGCTACTAAATACTCATTATACAATCGTTTTGTGTTTCTGCGGATAAATCTATTCAAGCCTGTGGATAAGCCTATCAAGGCTATGAGATGTCTGTCTTTCTAAATCTAGTTTGGTGAGGTGAGGGGAAGCCAAGTTTTTCCAAGCTATTCTCTCCACCAGGAGCTGGAGGAAGTGTTTTCTATTTCCTTGTGTTCATATGGTAGACCTGCTTTTTGACCTTAAAAAGGCACCTAGGCAGTTGGTCTATTTAGCCTCTGATGTACAGAATCAAGCTAGGTCTTTGCGTCTCATCCTACCATTCTTATCAGAAGGCTTGTGGTATCCTTTCTCTGTGATAATATTTCCAGCAGAATAAGTGCAGTCTTTGCCAAAGAGCATAATACTCTACTGATCAGGAAGAGACTAATCGCCTTGTTAAATGACCAGAATGAGGACTGACAGGTGATTCCCTACTCTGCTGTGAGTTTATTCTGACCTTCAGCAACCTCCTGAACTTTGTGCTGCAGTTCCTGGCTGTGGTCTGCATACTCTGCACTTGGGTACAGCTGGGTGTAGATGCTGTTCCTGCTCAGTATGTCTAAGAGACAGGCCCTGCTATCCTGACCTGCTCTTGGTGCTCTGCTTCAGTGCAGCAATGCTGCAAAGGCACTGTGGTGATGGTGGGATAAGCACTTGCACTGAAAAAGGCTGTGATTTTTCTGACCCATTTTGAACCAAGTGTTGTTCAAATGACTCTTGCAAAAGAAGGTGGTGAGAAAGGGTTTTCTGTCATCACGAGGGTGGTAACTGAGGAATATACTATCAATGTTCATAAACAGATTCACAGAGTGAGTGCCAAGAAATGATAAGCAAGTACTCTCTAGGAGATCTCTAAATTTAGTGAAGGACACAGGTATGTCCAGTGCCTGAACTGGCACTGGCTTGAACCAAGCTACTGGGGCTAAAGGAGCATTCCTTGTCACATCTGCGTATGTCCAGAAAATACAGTGAGGGTGAAGATTCCCCAAGCTAGCTCTGCAGGCTGTGTCTATGCATCAGTTGCAACATTGAGAACTGTGTGTAGTTAATAAGGGCGAGAACAAAATGAGGAAGGACCAAGCACCTCAAAGGTTTATCATTGTCTTTACATGAATGCAAGAAAAATGCCTGTTCTCACTAGTCTGTCCTCTGAGCTTTCATAGCTTTTTTTTCTCCCTTTTATTTTTGGCTTTGCTAACTGATAAACTCCTGTACATTCTGCTGTTTTAATACCAAGCAGAGTCTCATATGCTAAATCACCTTATTTCTTTCTGATCATAGAGAGCACAGTCTCTTTTTAGTAAAAGGTATTAATTTAAAATCCATAATCCCAAACATATTTTTGTCTCTGTTCCATGCTTTAGAAGGCCAATGGCATTTTAATTTAATAAGGGACAAACACACATGACACTGTTCCCTGCAAATGTCTTCTGACCTCAGAGCGTTTCCTGCCTTTCTCTGTTTCAGCAAATGCAATCTCTGCTTTATTCAAGAATGCTCTGTCCTTTCTGATAGCCATGGTCTATCAATGGGCGAAATTCAAATGTCTACCACTTCCACAGTCACTTCTGGAATATTATTTGCATTAGTTAATAATGGCAGCCCTTGAATGGAGCTATAGCAAGATTTATGCACTGCTTACATGCATAACAAACATGTGGATATGTGCTGGCCCTTTACAGATAAATCTATTTTGGTTTGCCTAGTTTAAGATTAAAATGAGTTAACTCATCTAGCAATATCTTGATTTATGTCAGCTCCATTTATCTATCTTAAACTGTTTGCTATGTTAGGATGTACTTAGCAGGGTCCACGATATTGCTGATTATTTTTGTGGTATACGCACACTTATATGCACCACATCTCCTAAAGTACCAACTTATATCATCTCTATGCTTCTATTTTGCTGCTTAAATTTACTTCAATCTACTCAGCCTGAAAGGGGTGCTCATTGCACTCCTCATGCCCCTCCTTTAGAAGTGGCAGGGAGCACTTGTTCACTCCTTGCCTGGTTTGTTTCTGTTCTCTTGCTCTGCTGTGAATCAGGAACTGACTCACCACGCAGACAAGGCTGCTGACAGATCAGAACCTGCCACCCCTAGATCATCAGCCTTGCTAGCAGGTGCTTGAAACCCGCCAGCAAAGTGGGGATTAGTTTGTTAGTGATTTTATGAGTTATTATGACTAACTGGGTGAAGAGCAACTGTGCTGCTCTGATAAACAGAGGTCTCAATTGCTTGTTGCAGTTGTTTTCTTACAGCCCTGTGCATCGCATCTAATACACTTGTCCTCTCCTGTCCAAGTCCTAGTGCATCACAACTCCAACACTAGCCAACATGTACAACATCCCAATGCATCCCTCCCCTTCGGTGCTGCATTTCACCATTGACTCTGAAACCAGACCCCCCTCATTTACAGCCTCTGCGCTGGCTGCTAAGCAAGGAGGGCACCTTGACTTTAGATCTTGCTGTACTGTCCTTGATCTGGCAAATCCAGAATTGTTCTCATCTCAGACATGCTGCTGATGTATCTGCAGAAAGGGATTGGGGTGTCTGTCCTTACAGGAGTACTAAGAGCCACCAGGTGTAGTTTAGAGCTTCATTGTGTAAATTGCTTCTGGCCTGGTTCCACAGGAGCTCTTGCTCTGTGGTCAGGCAGAGCAGAGCACTGAAAGCTGTGAGGGAAGAGGAGAGGTGACTGCTGTAGTTTGTTTAGTGTCTGCCAAGAAATGGCACAGCAATCTTCTGATTCCCACAGAACAGGCATTACAAAGGAATTTAGGTGGAGCAAGATGCTGACTCTGTGGGGACATGAGAAGCCATTGGGGAAAGGGCAGCTTCATTCTATTCAGTGACTTGGTGAGCTTCCAGGGTCCTATATAAAATAGTTTATGAACCAATACATGAGTGGTGATTTTCAGCCCAAGTCATACCACCACACAAAAAGAATCCTGCGTTTATTAATAACTGATCTCTGGGATCCTTGCTATGTGTGCATTCTTTTAATGCTTCTGAACTTTGTGCTGCTGGCTTTGCTTCTAGCTACGTGCTATTTCCAGTGTACTAAGTAGGGCTGACTAGAAAATAAGAGCTTCCATTTCATGAAACATTTAGCATTTTCACTGCCTCTTTAATCTATTCTGGAAGAAAACTGAAAGTGTAGGGCATGAAAGACTGGTACTTTCACAAACGTTAATTTTGCCACAAGTCCTTGGCAAACTGTCATACTAGGATGGCACTTTTTCTATACCTCTGTATGCCCCTGGATACTTGTAGCCCCATATGTTTTCTAGCAACTGTTCCACCCGAGTGTGTTTTCCTAATGGGCGCAGTGTTGCTGCACCTGGTGACAGTGCCTTATTCTTTATAGTTCTGAGTGAAGAGATACCCTAGCAAGAGTTAAATGCTCAGACCACATCTACATGTTCATGTTAGGACGATGTGCTGTCTAAAAGCCTGTTATGTCTCCAGCGCATTCTCTGGAAAATCTTCTGTCTTGCAGGCTGGTTGAGGAGCTTGGCCCTTTAGTCAGGTGCCTGGAGAGGCAGGGGCAGAGAAAGCTGGTGCAGAGTAGGGTAACCCTGTCTGCAGGCAAGGAAACTGTCCCAGTGCAAGGATGAGTCCCAGTTCAGGCTTGTTCCAGAGCCCACTAAGGTGAAAGTCAAGTGTTTTCTGTTTGTTAGCATCATTTGAGGAGTTTTCTGTGCTCTTGTACTTTTAAGATTTCTGGGTGGTGGGTTCTGAGCTGGGGCATTTCATGAATCAAAGCCTTGACTCTCAAAGAAAACTTTTTCCAAGTATCCTGCATGTGAAAATACATGCTCTGCCTTACTCTGCTTAGCATAAAAACTCTGTATGGGCTTCTCTGTGCAAGAACGTGGCTGCTGGGGCTTAAAAACAGGTAAAACAATCTTCGATTTTGGTGAAGTGATCTCTTTAGAAAGTTACTGGTTTACTCGAGCAAGCCCTCCTTATTTACAATTAGGCATTGTAAGGTGCGCTTGTAGCCCTCGAAGCGCTCCCTGCCTCGCGGACTGCTCTCGCTCCTTCCCGTGCTTTAAGGCAAGGGCTGGTTTTGCTACCGGCCCCGTTGGGCCCCTCCTGCCCGTGGAGGCCGCGGGGCAGCCCCGCTGCCGCTGCTCGAGCCCGGCCCGCGCTCGGTGCCCGCGGCGCCGTGTCCGCAAAACGGGCTGCCTCCGCGCGCCGTTTGGGCCGTCCTTACGGTTCGTGAGCGTATATATTGTATATTTCATATATATTTCCATTTGTGAGACTCTCCACGCCCCCTGATGCAGCACCTGTGTGGGTGACACGCGGCGGCGTTTCCGCTGCCGCTAACCTGGCGCCTCCTGCTCCATTCGCTCCGGCCTCCTTCCCTGCCCGGGAGGCCCGAGACGCCCTCGGCACAGCCGGCCGCAAGGAACGCCGCGATCCGCAGCCCTCCTCTCCTTCCCATCGCTTCCCGTTATCCCGGGATAAAGAGCCCCCCTAGGGAACAGGGACAAACAGGGTTGCGAAGTTGCCTCCTCACAGCGACGAATGAGGGAGCTTTTAGGGGCTGAGCTGCTCTAGGGGTGGTTGCCTTATGACTCGATGAACTTAAATTTATCCCATCCATTGCAGCCGACTTGCAGGATACAGCCCTCCCTGCGTGGTGTTAGATGGGATCCAGCGTTCCCAATGGCAGATATCTATTTTAATGAAGTGGGGAGCTATTAAGAATGGCAGAATATCTTTATATTAAGCGGTGCCAGGTGCCGCTTGCTAGCAGTGGGCGTCTGCATCTGCGCGCTGGGCTTGTCAATGGGTAGCTCTTCCCTTCTGCGCCGTTTATTTTGAGATTGCCAACAGAAAAACTTTCATTGAAGTATTTCTGGCTTCGTGGAGAATGACTATTGACCGATACGCTCGCCGATATACTGGTTTTCTGCTCAAGATTTTAGTTTTTTAAGGGAATTTCCTATAGCTGCCTGTGTAGAGGAGCTCAGCGGTGGGTTGTGGTCCCCAAAGTGGGTCCCTGACATCCCGGTGTTTGCTTTGGGCCAGAAATGAATCTCTGCCTTGTGGACCTCTTTCCCATGGCCTCACGGTAACTCCTGCCCGTGAACCGGCCCTGCAACTCGCTCTGCTGCATTCTTTTCCCCCCGCTGCTCTTGCCTCATATGCTGATGCCGCTTTCCACACGCCGCGATTAAAATAACTCGTAACTACAGCAGGGGAAGGCTGGACTGGGATAGAGATGCAAACGTTTGGCTGGAGTTATTGCACAGATAACTGGTCTTACTGATGTCGTCGGTATCAAGACGATACTCTTGGTTCCCAGCACGGGCAGCTGGAAGGGGATGTGAAACGCGCAGATAGGGGTTTTGTGATGGTAAAAAAGGGCTGGATTAAAAACCCTTCCGGATAACTCGGCCTCCCAGCTACTCTTTCCCTTGAAGGAAAGGGAAGAGCTTGTTCCAGCCTGGGTAAAGTTGGGGTATTACTTAGCAATGTAGCAGCTTTTCCTCTGCATCATCTCTTGCTGCTGGAGACGAGATGATTATGGCTCAAAAGTGTCTAATCATCGCCCCAGCCTCGGTGCCATAAACCCAGGTAAGCAAAACTCCTCGGGAACTGGAACTCCGCGTTGAATCCGAGAGGCTGTGGGTAGAGATTAGGCAAGTTTTCAGCCGAGCCTATTAAGTGTAAGGATGCGTGGGGGAGAGAGGACGTGTGTTTTATTTTAAGCATCCGGCTTCGTTGCTCCTAATCCTGCCCTCCTGTGCTGCCAGGGCGCTGCCCCTCTCCATTGACTGAGTGCTCCGGCTCCGGATTGGGTTCTCTGATCGTACTCAATTACGTGTCTTTAGTATATGCTGCAAATTCCATGCCCTGTGCTGACCTGGAAGGAATATCAGGCTGCTTGTCACATTTGGGGGGACAGAGAGTAGGAGTGAAAAACTACCTTCCTGTGAGTCTATTTTATAGGAATATGAGGCCAGAAGGGAGCCCCTCTTGGAGTTTGGTTCCCCTGTTTATAGCAAGCGTTAGTGTTGCCACTGTTTTCACTAACACAACTGCTTTTAAGGTGAAACTTGATCATTTTCTCCTCTTCTTTCCTGTGGAAAAGCAACTGGAGGGGCTTGGACTTGCCGATCAGTCCCCAAATTTCCCTCTTGGGTTGTGTGTGGCCTTTTCATTGGCATTTTGTTTTCAAGAGTTATTTTCCCTCCCTGATGTAATTAGGGAGCTGACATTCCCCTATTACCTCTTGTTTTGATAGGTTAAACAAACTGAAGTCCTTAAGTCTTCTCCTTTTGTTCTCTTACCAACATTGTCATTGTTTTCTTCTGGGGAAAAACCCTGCAACATCTCTCTGTCCAGAGCTTTGTAATATAAAGGCTATTTTATGCACCTGCATTTAGCTCTTAAGCTCCCTGCTTAGTTATCCTGTCAAAATAGCAGGATTGGACTTCTTATTTTAATTTAAATGAATATTTTTGAGGGCCTACCAGCTCTCAAGCATTTTGTTCTTTTTGTTCTTTTGCTACCTCAGAGATCTTGATCTTTTAAGTGTTTTTTTGGGGTGGCTGTTTTAGACAAGCGATTTGCTGGGCTAAATGTCACCTGGAGCAGATATATCGCTTTTTGGTAATGACTGTGCATAAACTATGGAGATGACAGATTGGAGAATTATCAGATCGCGAGCCTCAGGAATCCGTTTCTTCTCACATTGTTATACAAGACGTCCCAAAGAAATAAACATGTAATGCCTTTAAAAAACCCTAGTATTTATTTATATTTCAGACCTCGCAAACTTCTTCCTGTTGGCATGTCTGAAGTAAAGCTGGTTGGAGGGGAGAAGGGTGCTGGTTAGCTTTGAAACTTCCAATTCTCTGCCAGAATGAAACCTCTATAAGTGAATCCATAAAATGGGGTCAAGGCTGCTTTTTCCAGGTTGGTCTCCAATTGGAATGTGTCTGGATGTCATCCAGGGGCTCTTTCCCCACCGTGTGCTTAGCTGGGGCTTTCATTCCCTAATAGTGGGGAGTGGATATTGGAATACACTGGAATACATGTGGATTTAAGCACTGGCTTTAGCTGGCAGAGGACAGTGGCCATATATTGCGGAGGCATCCGCAATTCCTGCGGTTCCTCTGAGCTTTCCCAAAAGGATCCAGTGGCGCTTCCATGCCGGCCTCGCTGGGCTCGAACTGCTGCTCTCGTGGTCGCCGCTGCCACCCGTGTGCTGCTGTCTAATTAGATTATATGAGAATGAATAAGTGAATCTTAATAAATGAGCTTATGGGGGCACTCGCCGGTCAGCGCGGCCCTAAATATAGGAATTAGGCACTAATTAGTGGGTGCTTCGACAGGGCTAAAGGGAGGTCTCCTGTGAATGCAGTGATTCCGATGGGTGCTCCAGCACCTCCGTCGTGCAAGGGGTACCCAAAACCAGCTCCAATGTGATCTTTAATTGGACCCTGGATGTCGGGAGGAGGAATAACGTGCATGGAAACCATAGTAATCTGAGGGGCTAAAGCATGCAAATCTCATGATCCTTTTTAATGCTTCCTGTGTAACTAAAGGTGAATTTTTTATTAAGTCTCCTGAATATTCCAGCAAACAGAGAAGGGAGTGGTTTCAGTTGTATCTCTGCGTGTGAAGACTCTGGAAAGTTGCTGCTTAGGTTTATTTCTAGCACACGTGAAGAATATGGGCTCCTGTTCCTGCAGCTGCAGGGTGCGGAGAAGTGGATTAGGAGCTTCAGCCTTTAATTTTGCTGCACAAAGTGTGGGATGTGGAAAGGAGAGGAGAAGCAGAGCTGTGCAGTGCCTGTGCTCAGCAGAAATAAAATGATAAAACTGAATACAGACCAAATCTTTTCTGTAATACTCTGTACTTTTTTTAATTCTTTGTCTCTACCCTGTTTATCAGAGGGGACAGCTCTAAATTCTTTTGCTGAACAGAAGCAGATGACGCTGCTTCCCCTCTCCTCCCTGAGGAGGTTTTTTTTCTATGAGAATCATACTTATTTCTTTTTTTATTATTATTATTTCCAGCTAAATCTCAGCTTTGTTTGTAGGTCACTGAGGTGCATTGCAACCCGGACAAACTCCCTGGCAGTTGGTAGTGCTGCCGAACCGCTCGTTTTCCTTGCAGGAATAGTCACTGTTGAGGAGCACTGTCCCCCAGTGGCCCTAAGGACCATCTCCAGGTGGCATTGGCGGCGTGGCCGGATTTTGAGGGGTCCTTTGCTGTGGTTTGGGAAACAAGGCAGTGCCGCTGCTTGCAGATTTTTACACTTTTCCCCCTGGATCTTGCTGGGAGAAGCTGGGGGTCTTAAACCTCATCTGGATCCATTTTCCTTATTTTCTTTTTTTCCTAGTGAGGAATACTTGCAGTCAGATCTGCAGAGTGTTTACTGATGTCAAACAAGTGTGCGTCTCCTATGAAGGGGGGAAATAGTGAAAACATGGAAGGGATTTGGGAATCTCTTTGGAGGGATGCAGTGCAGTGATTTCCCAGTGACGGGAATGCAGCGCATTCCCACTGGGAGGGAAGTGGAACCCGTTGGCTCACCAAGACGCAGCTACAAAGTTCACCACTTTTTCCCCTGGTGTATGCTGAAAATAAATCCTTTTTTCCTTTTTTTTTTTTTTTTTTCTTTTGGGCGAGGATTATGTGTATTAATTCAATAGTCAACCCCGTGAGCCCGTCTGACTCGTGTCCAGCTCATGGAGCGCTTGTTGCATGACCCGGGGGGAATAACTCTTGCCTTGGGAATTACATGGCTGTTGGAGGCTCTTCAGGCCCCCTATATTTATGCCTGTGATTCACGGTGCTTCCAAAACCAAGTCGGCTCTCATAGCCCTTGGCCACCCCAGCGAGCGGCTGCGTTTGCAGCGTCTTTCTCGATGGTGTCACCCACTAGGGTGATGTAAATAGAGCCTCTGCACAGGGTATCATTTTGGCCTCCTTATCCTTCTGCCTCCCAAACTTTCTCCCTCCTCTCTAGCTTTTTTTCCCCCAAAATGCTGGCTTCATTCTGCACTTCTCGGATTTGCTTTTGCCCGTGTGGATTTAAAACGGTAAGTAGGATATTTTATTTTAGGGGTGTGACATTTTAGGACGTCTTGTCCCTGGGTGTGATGCAGAAAGGCATCATCTGGGTGTCTGCGGGCACAAAGGAAGGAGGTTTTTGAGGGCAGCAGACGAAAGTAATGCTGCTTCTAACCCCTTTTCGTGCTTCCAGCACAACCAGCTCTGCTTGCATTCATTGCTGTGGTGCAGGGGAGGCTCGAGCTGCTCACGGGAGAATCCAAGAGGACTCGTAGTCGCTTTGCAAGCGCGTAGCCCTCAAGGAAGGCGATGACTAAGCTGTTGCACAAGGTACAGTTTTGCAGGGAGAGCCCTGGCATTGGACCCGCCGCCTTGGGAGGGACCGATAAGGCAGCCTGTAAGGTCAGCTGCTACTTTTATTATCGCCGGGTTAATCTCTGACCACCGTTTATGGCTGCTGTATCCTCTGTTCTGCAGAGTTTTCGGTTGAAAAATCCGCGTGCAATAAGAAAGCAAACAGAAAGAAAGAAACCGGCCGGAGGAAGCGAGCGGTTCCCATGGCCCCGGTGCGGCGCGCTCCGCGGCTGATGTATTTAAAGCCACTGACTCAGCTGCCCCGGCGCAGCCTGTGCCGCTTCCCAGGGCCTCCGCGCTTCCTGCAGCAGGGCCCTGCCTCCTGCCCGGCGCTGCCGCGTGCCCGGGCGTGTGTGAAGGACGGCGGCGCTTATCTCCTTCGGCGGGAGGAGAAGTCGAGGCAAGTGCTGCTGACGTAGGATGCAAAAGGTCAGCGGCGCCGCTGCCTCGCGCGGCTCCGTTCACTGCCCGCCCGCTGGGGAACGCCGCCCGGGAAGACGCTTCTCCGGTGACCGCGGCTCTCCGGGCGCTTGTGTCGCTTCCAGGCTCCGCAGAAAGCGGGGAATCTTCCTCCCCTCCTTGCAAGGGCGCTTGCAGGTTGGAGAAACCAAGTTTAGCTGCGCTGGGGGGCTTTCGTGCCCCTTTAAACTCCCTTTTTCTCTGGGAAGAAGCGTTTTCAAGCAGGGAAACATCTCCCGTCTCCAAATCTTTGGAGCTACCAAGTCTGGGCGAGGATTTGTGGAGGGCACGGCAGGATTTCGGTGGGTGGAATGGGGAAGCACCTACAGCCCTCACCCACCGCCTCCGCATAAGGTCACTTCCATATCCATAGCCCGGGATACGCCACCGCCGGGATTGGGTTGCGTGCTAAATTTAGTAAACCTCTTTACAGCTTAGCGTGCATGTGAAAACAGGTTTTTAAAAGTCGCTTTTAATGGGCTAGAGCCTCGTGCAAAATGCAGAGCGGCTGGTAGTATCCCAGGCCAATTAAGGGCTGCGTAGGTACCTTTATGTTACATTTCTGCAGGTAGATTCAGTAAGATGTGAAATGCTGCAAGTGGCAGGATGGCAGAGGTGCAGTTATAACTTACATAATGTGGTCTGCAGTTTCAGCCCTATGAAAAGTGTTAGCTGGCGGGTTGTGTTACTTAACTTAAGGACCTAAACGTGCAAAAATCCTGGATAAGATGTTTCCATTATGAGCCTGCTTTTTCCCTCTTCCCCGCCCCAGTTTCTTCATTTCTTCCGTGCTATTAAAGGTTTTTTTCCATGCCAGCAAAAGGATTTTCCTGGTTTCAGGTATGATGTACATATTTCTAGGGTTATTTCTTAACCACCTCCATCTCCACTGCAGACTGCTGGAGAAATAGTTAAATGTATAACTGGCATCGGGGGCAAGTAAGTTTGGATCTGTGTAGCTGTAACAAAACACTTGTTAAATTTTTGCATGCTGAAGGAGGAGCAGATTGTGGGACAATAAAGCAAAGTGAGTGAGAACTCAGAGAAGCATGAAAGAAATGACCTAAATTACTTGGAGGTTCTATTGCCAAGTGTTTTTAGGCTTTTTTTTTTTTTTTTTTTTTTTTTTTTTTTTTAAATAACATGGCATGTTCTCAAGTTCAGATCTTAAAGAATGCTGAAACTCCAAGTTGAAGGTGCTGGTTGGTAAAGCTGACTTTTGTTGGAGGTGTGTATGTGCCTTTATCAGACAGGAATGATTTTTGAGGAGCTAAGAACTCTAGGATGTTGGGATATTGATTTGAACCCAAGTTAAATTTTTAATAAGTGAGTTGTATGTCTTGTAGGTCCTTTAAGAATTCCTAAAAGGTTGGTCCTTATGGTCACAGGTGGAAAAATCCAGTAAGTCCTTAGAGATGCACTTTCTGGGGGTTCTATGTGCCAATATGTTATGGGTCTCCTTCTCTCCCCTTGGTGAGTTGTCCTGCATTTGGGGAGCTGGCAGAACCCCCTTGCTGAGCACCCAAGACCCCCTTAAAGGTCCTGTCCCGACCTGAAGGGTCCCCACACTGCTGGCTCTGCAGTCAGTTCATCGCTGTTACGTACAGGAGCCTTTGGCAGGTTGGAAAATGAAGCACGGAGCTGAACGCGGTGCAAAGAAATGTCATGGGCAGGCATGGAGCTGCCCCTGCTTTGGAGCACCCCAGGGGCAGCCAGGTCCCTGCAGTGGTGCTGCTGGTGTTGGCCCGTGAGCCCTTAACGCTGTCCCTGATGAACGGGCTGCGGGGCACGGAGAGCCGCCCTTCCAGCAGGGAAGCAGCCCAGCAATTCCCTCGTGTTGTGCTTCTAAACTAAGGCTCCAGCTTAGGATGCGTTTTGCACTTTGGGATGTATACGCCGTCAGCTTTGTGTATGTAGGGACTGCTTTTAAAGAAAAATGTGTTTTCCCTGCCTTTCTGAAACTTCTAGCTAATATTTTGAAGAGCATTAACCTCGTATGTGCAAAATACAGGCCCCTTGGATATGGAAGTATGACCTCGTATGTGCAAAATACAAGCTTTAGGATGAATTTTAAAGGAAAATTTTGCTACAGAGCAGTCAGACTCGTGTCAGCTGTGGATGTCTCAGAGATGGGAACCTGCCCAGCCTTCAGCTGCTGCAGATTCCTGCTGGCTCAGGCGGTCGAAGCAGCAGCATTGCAGGCAATGCACGGTCATCAGCAGGAGCTGCTGCGGGAGGAGAGGCTGATTCCAGAAGCAGGGAAAGCTGCAGTACTCCTCGCTCTGCGTTGCCAGTTTGGTAGCTGTGCAATGCGTGGTGATGTTATATCTATTTATGAGGCTGCTGTCATCTTAAAGGAGTTTTGTCTGCAGGCCTCCTGTGGTCTAGCCTGAACTGAAGCTGTCATTTAAAGATGGGTTTGGGGAGCTGCCCTGTATCCCTGGTGAGTTTTAAGTTTGTGGCATATTCTAAAATTTATTACTGCTGTGAGAAAGTGGATTGTTTAAATGGTGAAAACTTTTCCTTCTTGCCCTTGCTCTGCTGTATGCAGGATGTGTGTGAGATTTTTACCTGTCGACTGAGCAGAAGTACAGTCTGGTAATGGGATACAGCCGCCCCGTTTCAAGGGCTGCTTTCTGATACTCTAGTTAGGAAGCCTGTGTCACATTTACACTAATTTTGATACAAAAATCGTTCTTTCCCTTTAAAGACACCTGAAACCACTCAGCTATTTGGACTTTCTGGACTCAGTTATTTGGACTTTTGCTGCGCAGATTGCACCTTCAGGAAGGTAGAGAAGACCCAGGAAAGGATCTTCCACTAGATGCACCATCACCTAAGAGTTGTGGTTTCCCTGTGTGAATTAACAGCTCCCCTTTCAGCCGCCGCCTGGGTCCTAGGTAGGTAGGTGGGATTTTCCTCTAGGAGCTGGAGGGATGAGAGCATCCGTGTGCCGTCAGCGTGTCCCGTTGTGCGCCCTCCCCACAATGGGACGGCTGAGGTTAACGAAGCACTTCTTTTGTCGGGGCGCAGTCCCTTTGTGTAGCTGTGCAGAGCAGCAGACTGAGCAGCTAATAGGAAAATCTCCTCGCGTTGAGGACCGGGGCTGCAGCTCTGGGCCAAAGACCTGCCTCAGCTGCAGGCATCTAGCTGCATGTGGCGGGGCTGGTTTCGGGTCCCCTGGCAAGAACGATGGGTTTTGACCTCTTTTTTTTTAATTATTTTTTTAATATATATCTTTAAGTTTGGGTTTGAAAGTTGCAATTTTGGGCTTATTGCAACAGGTTTCTGCTCTGCTGTGTTGAGCAAATCTGCACCCATGCTGGTCCCGAAGAGCACTGGATGCCAAGGAGCTGCTGGTGGCACCGAGACACCAGAAGGTCTATATGTGTGGCTGGTGCAGGTGTTGTGGCTGAGAAACAGCGTGAGAGGTTTGGAAGAGAGGTATTTTGCAGCCAACTGGCCCCTTTTTGCATGGAAAGAGTGTTCAGAGGAAGAGGGATGGAGAGTGACATGTTTTGACAAAGTGCATTAACCTGAGAAAGATGTAGGACGTAGCTGATACGTGGGCTATGGCTCACCGAGTCTTTCTCCTCCTGGGAAAATCCTTCTCTTTCCGTATTCTTCCTCAGTTGCCTCACTTGGAACTGGAAACTCCTGCTTCGGCTGGCAGCAGGAATTCCAAGGAAGTCCCCTCCGCTTTATTTCCCCCATCCCTTTTCCCCGCTTCCTCAAGAACTGGGAATACATAGCAGTCTGTGTATGAATAGAAGTGCCTTCTCCTGGTGGGAATGTTAAAACTACACCCTGCAGCTTTCCCTTTCCACGTCCCCAAAAATCTGTTGCTCTGCGTTGCTTTGATTAGTCATTTCCTTTTCCTTTGTTCCTCTTGCAGCAGGGCCGGCCGGGCTGCGGGACGCGCTGGAGTAAAACTGCGGTGTCGCTGAGAAGCCTAGTGCTAAAGAGGGTCTCTGGTTAAAACCCAGTTTTATTGGCAGAACTTCTGCTCTCCCCGCCAAGCAGGCGTTTAAAAATAAACCTGGATAAAGTCACTCTTGTGGTATTCATTGAGAATCAAGCAGTAAATGCAAAGCTGGTGGTATGCCTTGTAGCCTGTGGGATCTTCAGAAATAGGCCCCTGAAACCAAATATTATCCCTGGTGTCCTTGTTAGCCACTGGATGGGTTTTCCTTTGGTTTCTTCCCTGTATCCGTTGTCCTTAGGCTTGATTTGTGCAAACCTGGAACATGCGACTCTTTAGGGAGACCTGTCTGACGTGGGAGCGTGTGGGAAGGAGCAGCTCCCACCATGGGATGGAGGTAACTTGCTGGGCTAGAAAGGTAGATAACACGTGAGTCTCTTCCTTGTCTCTCTGCAGCTCTAGTACATAAAAACTTGGGCTGAGTAGTTTCTGTTTTCCCCTTTCTTTGTAAAGGAGCATTAGCTTCTCTGTGCTCAAATTCCATTCATGCTTTCACGGCAATCTGGAAAGGCAAAAAAAAAACCCCTCCAGATCCAGGACTGTAGTCCTTTTCCCCTTGCTTTTCTCTCCTCCTACTTGAATTTAAAAATGCAAATAAGAATACCTAACCCAGGAACATGTATTTAGACACAGATACAATATTTGTTTGCTGTACACGCTGGAAAGGGGTTTCATTCCAGCTTTTTTCCCCCTCTGCGGATTGCTTTGGAAGCATGAGTGGAATTTGAGCGCTGAGAAGTCAGGCTGTACCTGCTTTGCTCTCTCCTCCCCGTCTCATGGGGAGTGAGTTGAATGCAGGGAGATGAAAGGGGTGTAGAAGACTCAATTTCTCAAGAGATGAGCTTTTTTATGTATATACACATATATATATTTTATATATATTTTTTTTTTGCTAGGAATTTGAGGCTCTGCCTGGTTCGCGACCAGGGGATATTCAACAGCCTAATTGCTGTGGGTTTTGCAGCGCTTGCTTTAATCGAGTGAAAGGAGCAGAGCCCAGCTAGGCTAGTGCAGATGTCCCAGAATAAACAGATTTATGCCGGTACAACTTATTCCCGTGTCAGGAAAGGATTAAGCTGCCTCGGAGGAGGAGAGCCCGATACCGTTACAGCCGCGATGACTCGTTTTGGCAGAGCCTGGTCGGGAGAGAGACGGTGTCTGGGGATGAGCGGGTTGAGGAGGGGACAAGGCGGTCACCGAGCTCCTCCGTAACCCAAAGGATGTGCGAGCGCTTGGCCTGGGATGGCCAAAAACTGTGTCCCCAAGGTGCCCCCTCGCTACAAGAAGCCGTGGTCGAGCCAGCCTTGGTGCAGGCTCCGTAGCTGTCGTGTCCCCCGGGCGGCAGAGCTGCGCTCGGTGGCTGTCTGAGGTCAGAGGGGACGTTGTGCCGCGGGTCTGTGTCTGCACAGCCGTCCGCGACGGACGCGCGGTGGCATTTGTCGCGGTGGATCGTGCCTTTGAACTTGAGCGCGTGGCTTTTGTGCGGTGCAAAGCCACCCTGCTCCGGACTGTCGCATCAGCTTGGCTTGTGCAAACCTCTGAGCTTTCCAGACAGCTCATTGGAACAACGAAATGAGCCTGCCCTGGCTCTTCCCTCCATCCCTGGGACGAGGGAGGAGAGCCCGGGATACCTGCAAAACCCACTGCATCCCTTCAGGCTCTGCTGTGCCCTCGTGCCATGTGCTGGTGGGAGCGAGAAGCTGGGGATACACTGGCCTTTCCCACTATCTTAGTGACCTTGGTTTGGGGTGGGAAAAAACCTCGAGCTGGGAGTAGCAGCGTCTGTATTGAACCTCTTCAAACTTTCCTGCTGGTTGTTCCTTTGTGGCAGTTTGAAAATCTACGTGAAGTCCCTGTGCATTTTATTTTTCCCCCTATGTTTTGAGAAATACCATTTGCCAGGAGCGCCTGTATGGAAACGGTGCTGAATGAAGAGCAGAGGGTGGATTTAGCCTGTGTTTGTGAAGGGGACAGGAAAGGGAGGACAGTCACCAAAAAAGCTGCACACTCAAACGTGCCCCAAGCAACTAGTGCACCCGCTTACTCGCCCCGCACAAAAACAAGAGGCCTTGGGGAGGGTGTTGATGTTGCTATCGCCTTTGTTGTGTGTCAACTCCAAAATTATCTGCTAAAGTGAATAGAGATTTCTGCAGCTGAGCTGCTTGTTTGCTGGAATTTAATAAATAGCCCGTCTGCGTTAACTACCGTAGAGCAACCGAGAGGAGACGGAGCCGGCAGATGGTGGGAGCAGCGGCATGCTTGGAATGGGAAATATTTACCTAGGGGCACACGTAGGCTGGTGGCTCGGTCGTGCCAGCGCGATGGAGCGCGAGGATTTGGGATGAACCTCCTTTTCCCCTGGTTGATGAGGGCTCATAGGGGCTGTGAGCACTGCTGGGCTTGACCTGGACGCGTTTCCTTAGCAGATAAGAGCAGCTTTAATATAGGAGCAGTAGGTCTGTATTTGGAGTGTTGAAGGCTTTCTGCTGTTACCGTGTAAACCGTGCTGTCGGGACAGGTGTTTTAAGTGGAAAACGCAGGATTTGAGCTGCTGTTTATTTTGCTTCCCTTCGATTCGCGCTTCTGAAAGGACTTGTATAAACAGCACGTGTCAATTTTGCTCTAAAAGTCAAGTTTAAAGCGTATAGAGGTAAAAGAAAGCTGCACGTCGCCATCGGAGTGCGGACGTGCAGGATGACTTAGCTCTGCTCAGAGGACACCCCTTATTCTTGGCAAGGCTATAAGACTGCATTAGGGGAAAAAAGCCTAAGTTATTCCAATTTTGCAGGTTTTTTTCCCTAATAATGCAGCAGGACTGACTTCGGAGGAGCTGTCTCTAGGTGTTCCTGCACCCTTCCTTCCTTTTCCCTTTTCCCTGTGTGGCTGCCGAGTTGATGGTGGTGGCAGAGCTGCCCTTGGCACTGCTCATTCCCACTACCCGGATTACGAGCCAGCATGGCCAGACTGGCCGAATTTCCCATTGCACCCGCGGCCGTTGCGGGTTATTCCCTCTCCCACGGCCCAAATCACTGGACATTCCCTCCCCGAGGAGCAACACAGAAGATAAGTTTGGGAGCGCAGCCGTTTTCAAGGTTGCCTTTGCAGCTAGGGTGCTGCTAATTGCGTGCAGGTTAACAGGGGTGTTATCCATTTGGGGAATTTATTCGATCCGGACACTCCTCCGAGGCGTTTTGCTGCCTTCTCAGTAACAGTCACACGCCAGGGCTGGGCTGTTGGGTCGCTTTGCTGCTCAAGCGACTCGTGGTGCAGCATGAGGACCCTGCGTGGAGGCTGGAGCCTTTTCCTGGGCTAAATCCCTCACTGCGTTGCCGATGGGTAAGAGAAATCCAGGGAAAACACCCTCACTGAAGGAGCTATTGCCTTGCAAAAATCCTTGCTCCTAAATTGCTTTCACTAGAGAAAATAAAACACCAAAACCACCTTGTTATATATATTTTTCCCTCTTTGCTGTTAATTTTGAGCGGCGCAGATCCGGGGGGATTACACGCGTCTTGATCTAGGCATTTACAGAAGCTGCGCTGCTAACGTGCTGGGGCTAAGCTCAGGGTGACTCATTAGCCAGATGGAGCTATAATTTATTTCTGTCTTCAAGTCGATAATCCCATAGACTTCAAAACCAAATGAATCTCCAGCAAAGGGTGGTGGCTGCAGAGTGCGACTTGAGTTTTAAACGCGGAAAGGCTGGGTGGGGGGTGAAACCCCACGGTGACGGGCAGAGGAGGTCGGGTATGAGCAATAATTTGCTGTTTTGAGGTCAGAACTCGTTACTTTTGGTGGCGCAGCCTCTGTTTCAGGGAACAAAAGTGCAATTCTTTTGTTAGACGAGAACAGTAACCGAGTCAGTGCCGGGACGGGGACAGACGCGGCTTGTTCCCCTTTTCCCAGTGACTAAAAGGATGTGTTTGGGTTCTTGAATTTAGGAACTGGCTGTGAGTAAGTCTTCAAGTGGGGGCGATGACATGGGCTTTGGGTAAGCAGGCTGGCTGCTTTGCCATCCTGTACATATAAAAGATGCTGCTCCTTGCTTTTTCCAGGTGAATTATATGATATGGGCGAATGGCAAGAAGTTAACTACGATTAAGTTTAAAATCTTTCCTGGGAAAGAGCAGTGTTACCTCTGTGAGGGCATCTCGTGTTGCAAGAGCTAATGGGAATGGGAGATGCAGCAAGGTGAAAAGCTAAGGAGACAGAAGAAGAGGTTGAACTAGACATCCAATTTTCACTGGATTCATAGAAGAAGCTTCCCCCTCTGCCCGCGTAGCTCATTTCTTTTTGTTGTTGTTTTTCTCTAGATGCTTTGTCTAGGGAAGTAGAAACAGGAACCGAGAAATTGGTTTAGTTGTTGCACGTAGGCAGAGGATGGTGCGGGCCGTGCGCCGGGCACCGTGCTGCTATTTACCCCGTGGCTGAGATGTCCCTTTGGATAAGGGCTGCTTCACTGTGAAGGCCCTGAGGTCCCTGCTTTGCTTATGAGCTGGTGATGGGACCCTGCTTCCCGACAGGATTTTTAAATGAAGGGATTTCTAAACCCTTTGCTTGCGCAGGACCGTGGCGGGAAACTAGAGCGTTGCCGTCAGCTCGGCGTTCTCGTTTGCCGTTTGCAGCGTGCGCTTGCTCGACTCCGGTTGCATCTTTTGCTTAATGTTTGTGGAGCCATGTGAGAGGTGGCTGGTTTTGTATCGCGAAAATCCCTTTTGGACTTCAGGGGTTGTTCTGCAGCCCTCTGATGAAGCTGTTTGTGGTAGATGCATCGCTTTTGCTCATATTTTGCTCTGAGCAAGTGAAGAACAGAAGCAATAACCTAGGGAGATGAATCCATAACTCTAAATATGTAGCATATATAGATATATCTATTTTTTTCTCTATACTTTTATTCAGACATTCAAAAATCTGAGGCATCCCTAGCTTTTCCATATATATCCATTTGGCAAATAGAATGCAAGCTCTCTGGGAAGCGATGTTTTAATTCTAACTTCCAGTGAATTTTTGAGGTCTGGTTAAAGCATTTAAGGGCAGTTAAATTCTAATGTCCCCCTTTTCTTAAAGGGGCGATGATGAGGGGAGATCTTCAGGGCTTATGCAACCGGGAACCCGAATCTGCCAGGCCACTGGACTGCATCGTTTGTGGCACTTTATTTTCCCAGTGCCAGGGAATTGCAAACGGGTGGTTGCACAAGCGGAGGAAGGTGCAGGGAGAGGAGGCCTCACAGGGAAGCAGGAGGAAGAGCCGGGGGACGGATGGGGACGCTCGGCAGGGACGGATGGGGACGCTCGGCAGGGACGTCGGGGGCACGTGGGTTCTGTCGTGGTTGCTGCAGTAATGTGGTTAATGACCAACTTAATTACGTGTTTCCTCTGGGGATTAGCTTCTCCCCTAAGCGTTCGCTATTGACTTTGGCTGAGACCAATTTCTCGTGATAACTAATATTAGGTCATTTAGCAGTACGGGAAGTTGGTTTTATCAAGAAACCGTCATTAATCATTTGGAAAACTCCACCTTTAAAGTGCTTAAGCTTTTCTCCTGAATAGACCAGCTCTCTCTCCATCCAGTCCCCTAAAACCTTCTATGCTGCATCTAATTCTCAACACGAGCCTTCTTGGTGAGCCATGTATTTGCCAACAATAAACCCCAATTAGGAGGGGACTTAGTATTAAGACAACTGAATTATTAGTGTATTGATAAGTTGGTTCTTATTTTGATAATTTAATAGCCAGAGTTCTGACTTCTTGCTTTTGCGTAATATATAAATTTATTATTTCAGTAACTGTTCTCTGTCCAGAAGCCATTGCCTGTTGCAGTTTTTCCCTTCTGAGCTAGGCTCTGATCTGTGCTGGGTTCTGTCCTGGTTCCTGACAGCAGATTCCAACCTATCCTGGAGGTGATGTAAGAATCACACAGGTGTAACACAGGTATTTGGGACATGGGTACCCTGTTCCTGGGCTCTCCGTAGCCACATTTGGCCTAGGAGGTCTGAACTTGGCTTTTTGTGGAGGCCTGCGTGCAGATCCTCTCCTTTTGGGGCACCTGCAGGTATAAGGAGTTTGTTTCATCCTGCTCCAAGTTCTTGGAGACCTTCCTGCACATCCCCAGTTTTAGGGGGTGCTGTAGCAGACTCAGCTTCCAGGAATCTTTAATCACACTAATTGGAATTCTGGTCTTGGTTCTCACTGATTGGTAGGTTTTTCCTTGGAGCAAATTATCTAGAGAGGATCTGAATTCTTCCTTCAGCCAACACTTTTTTTTTTTTTTTTTCCTATGAAGGCTGTTCTTAGTTGTGAAATGGGAGAGCTTGTCAAGTCTTGGCCCTAAAACTCTGATCCCTGCTTTTTTGCTATTTATTTTTATTATTGTTATCCAGTGCTCTAAGCTTAGTGTTTCAGCAAATTATCCTGGTGGTCTCCTGGTGCCCTGAAAATTGTGTATTGTTACTTGCTGTAAATGTATGGAATTTTCACAGTTTTATAGTTGGGCATTGGGCTTCAAAAAACATTTTTGAAAATTTTTTATGGTCTTTATGGTTGACTAAAATCTAGGACTCCCTCTCTTCCCTTCATGTCACTTCTGAAACTATCATAAATCGCAAAGCAAAAGGAACTGAAATTTGGCTTTCCCTTTTCCAAGATTAAAAAAAAAAATCTTAATTCATAGTGTTTAATTAAGGACATGATTGCAAAGCAGGTATTGTGCTGCTCTGCATGTGCTGGTCCCTATTTCACAGCTCCCTGAAGTGCTGTCCAGTGTGTTTGTGGTGTCAAAAGCTGTAACTTTATGAAATTCCCCTGGGAAGGAATAGGGAAAGTAAGAAAAGGAGGAAGAGGAGGAGGAAAGGAGGAAAACTGTCCTCCTTCAAGACTGTCAGTGTTTCAGACTACAGGTCCTTCTAAGCAAATGGTAAATGGCTGCAGAAGTTGTTGCCCGATTGATTTAGTTAATAATTATTTAAAAGCTATTTGAAGGCTTATCTGAAGCAGTAATGTCAAAGCCTCATTTATTATTATAACTGTGTATGTGGGAATCTTGAAAGCCTGGTCAGAAAACTAATTTTTTTTTTTCTTTTTTGCCCTATAGGTGTTTTTTTTAAAGCGTAGTTAAGGAAAAGCACAATGGAGTTTTACGAGTCTACCTACTTCATCATCCTCATCCCTTCCGTGGTGATTACAGTCATCTTCCTCTTCTTCTGGCTTTTCATGAAGGAAACGCTATATGATGAAGTCCTCGCGAAACAGAAAAGGGACCAAAAGTTTCCACCTGCCAAGACCGATAAAAAGAAAACGGAGAAGAAGAAGAACAAGAAGAAAGAAGCTCAGAATGGGAACATCCATGAATCTGATTCTGAAAGTACCCCTCGGGACTTCAAGCTCTCCGACGCCCTGAGTACGGACGAAGAACACGTCGTTCCTGCGGCCCTGAGCGCGACCGAGGCGCCCAGCGGCGTCAGGGAGCGCAAGAAGAAGGAGAAGAAGCATAAGGCGGTTCAAGACGATCATGTAAACAAGGATTCGGAAGGATCCAAGTCTTCAGGCAAGAAAGTAGAACCAGTCCCTGTTACAAAACAGCCCACTCCACCAGCTGAATCAACAGCATCTAAGAAGAAACCTGGGCAGAAGAAGCAGAAAAACGGCATGGGTATCTCCTGTTGCATACGCTTTTTGCACAGAACGCCAAAACTGTGTTCTGCTTTTGGCAAGGCCACAGAGTGTCTCTTTCTCAGAACTGTCCTACCTGAGCTGTATGGGCAAAGCTCACTTCTAACTTTTTTTTTTTTTCTTTTTAATTACAGAGCTTTAGCTTTTTCTCCTGTCTTCATCTGGCAGCACTGTTCTGTTTTTTCCACCTCCCGTGCTTGCTTTCTTCTCCCAAAGGCTGTTGAGGGAGAGAGAGTAGCTCTTATCTCTGCTTTGCTGTGTGGTTTGTCTACTTTGCTCTCCAGCTGTCAAAATTTTGATTAACTCGGAGGAGGCATTAACTGTTTGCTGCTTGCATTCTGGTGGCAAGCCTTGAAAAAGTGGAGCTCATATGAGGATGATTGCTCTGATAAGGAAAGACATCTAGAAAACCCCACACCAGAGCATGCAAAATAACTGCTGTTTAAGTGCAGGTTTAATATAAAAAGAGGTATTTGGTGGCAGAGTTGGTGGGAGAAAGTATTTACAGTTGCTTCCCACCTACTGCACCCTTAAAATCGAAGTGATGCTGAAAGAGAACTGATAGAGCCACTAAAACTGGTCGATCCAACCTTGAAGAGATGGTCAGTCATGGTAGGAGTGTCATTTGGCTGTTTTGATCGTATCCTCAGCAGAAGGGAGCACCTAGATAAGGACAGAGATAAGTTTTTGAAAGATACATGTTCTGAAATGGAAGCAGAGTATTTACAGATGCCCCTTCTTGGGGGCAGGCATAGGGTCGCTAGGAGGAGTGAGGAAAAAGACACTGCTGCCTGATGTGGTGCATTTTTTTGTCTCTTGAGAGAAAGACCCACCCACCAATATCAAAAGTGCCAAATCGTGGGTGTTCTCCAAAATCTCTGTGGCGTGGTTACAATGTGGCCTGCAAACCCTGTTCTGAGGGCAGCCACAACTAACTCTTATCCTTGGATTACAGGAGCCGATACCATAACCCTGCATTGTGTGTTTCAGCTCTGACAAGAATATTACATAGCCTATGCTAGCCAAAAAGATTGAAAAATCTCTGGCGAGTAACAACTTTTTAAAAGAACAGTTCTCTAATGGGGAACACGTATTTTCTGCTTCTCGCAGTCCCAGTATCTATTGGGGATGTGTGTAAATTGTTTTAAGTATGTTCATGATGGGGGGGGAAATACTTCCTGCAAATGAGAAACTGATGTGTGACCCATGCTCTCCACTCTGCAGTAAAACCTGGGTTGGATTTGGTAAATCGTTGGTTTCACTGCTACACGTTCTCCTTACACATAAAATTCCTCATCTGTCAAAGCACTAACTGTAGTGGCCCTTGATCTGCTCGACTCTGCTAAACTTTTCTATTGCTTTGGGCTGTCATCTAATATGGGAAGTGTATGTGTTTGCGTGTGTATGTTTGTACATATTTAAAATTGTGTTCTGATTAATATACACGAGATGGTTTTCCTCTGGGAGGGCTTTTCACTGATTATTACAAATTCGCTGGCTTCTCTAAAGGTAATAATGAGAATATACAGCAGAGCATATTGTCTTAATTTTCTGTTACAGATGATCAAGATGCCAAGACTGATTCTGTTCCATCTCCTGCCAAAAAGCAAGACCCGGTGCTGCTCCACCAAGAGATAAAGCAAGAAAATGTCTCAGGAAAGAAGAAAGTCTCAGCAAAGAAACAGAAAGTTGATAATGGTGAGAATCCTGAGAGCGATTTGTTAATTCGGATAAGCCTCCCTGTTAAAGTTTTGTGCTGCTTGTACCTTTCTTTTTGTGGGGGGAGGAAAAAAGCTCATATAGGCAAACCTTTTTAATTTGAAAATGCAGCAATTTCAGGTAGCAGGACTGTCTTAATAGCTCTTGAAAAGACTGATGCACCTGAGATGCTGTTGTTTTATGAAACTCTTGCACCTGTGAATGTAGGATGACCTTGTAAATCTTCCTGAGCCTTGGGCTCCAAACATCCTTGCTTGAATCGAGGCATAATGTTGTTATGACTTAGAGCAATTTGGAGCCTGTTCAGCTTATGCTGTGCGCGGGGCATGTCTGCAAGCGGAGCAGTCATCTGCTCCAAACAAGGCTGCCCTTTCCCAGCCGGTTGCTTTGACCACGTTCCTCTCTCATTGTCCCTTTGTTCGCTCTCTGTTGCCCCAACACACACTGCTCATCTTCGCCGTCAAGGCCCTCACTGTTCGTCATCCCTCGCTCCCTGCCAAGATGTTGTTCCTCATCTCCTCTTGGCTCAGTCTGCCCCGGCGTTTCTGCCTGCCACAATGACAGCTCTTGTCCCCCCGGCATTTGGGAATGCCACGGGGCTCTCTGGGGCTACCTTGTTAGCCTCTCCAAACTCTCCTTCGCTGAGACAGTTAGGAGGACGTTGGCAATCACTGGATGGCTCCTAGCGTATCTTTCCTTTAGGCTTTTGATGGTCAGACCATGAGAGCCTGGGTCAGCTTTGGGCTGCGGTCAGAGCAGAGTGGAGTTCCAAGTCATTGTAAGGATCCTATGTGCTGTAACGACTGAAAAAAACCCTTCCAAATCTTTCAAGAAAGAAATTCAGGAATGGGGAAGCTAGTATGTAACTGTCGTTTTTTGGCACTTTTGTGCTTTCCCTGATGCACTTCTTGCTTTGACAGGGGCATATTTCTGTGTCCATTCTTGAGGAACCATTTCATGCACCACGGACTTGTCTTTATGTGGGTAACTCGAGTGTTTTTACAGTGTTAAAGTTGCACTGTCAGTGCTGCACAGAAACACCTTATTGGTCTATTTGAGTAAAATCTGCTTTGTTCTAAGGACACTTTTCTAAAAATACAGAGGAAAACTAGCTGTAGCGGGCATCCAGACTAGCCAAGTGCTGCAGGTGTTCCGCATGTTACTGATACCACTAAAGGCTCTCAGTGTTACTACATGGGCTTTGGGAAGGCTGGAGAAAGTGAAGGTAGAGATGGCATTAAGGAGAGGAAGGCCAAAAGTGGGGATGGTAAGTGGAGGAGATGAAGGAAACTTCTGCTAAAGGAGAATTCTCTGCACTTCTGTACGTTGTGCTAGCTACTGAAGAGGTGTCTAGCAGGTGACATCAAGGGTCCACGGGGCCCATTTTGCTCTTTAAATCAGTGCATTTGCACCAGGCAGCGCAGCCTGGCAGCTCGGGCACCTCTCCTGGCCCTGCATCTCCCCCCGCATCTCCCCCGGGCCTGGTGCTCTTCCTCTTCCCTCCGGTGCTTTTGTCTCAGCCCCACAGGCTGAAAAGCCCTTTGGGCAGGGGCTGTTTCTCACCGAGGGTTTATACAGTGTGACATGAATGGAGACCAGGACCAGTGAGCGCCCGGGGGGTGTCTCTGAATGTTAATGATGCCTAAAGCCAGCTCTGACACGGGAGATATCTTCATTAATGAAGTAAACTCGGCTGCCGCCTCGACCACGACACCAGCATTGAGCGGGGCAGTGGACGGAGGCTTGAGTTGTTCTTCAGAGCTGCTGCAGTTATTTCATATGCAGCCACCAATCTTGTGGATGCTGCCTACAACTTTTTCATTAAAGTGAAATGAAAGTCAAAATCTAAAGTTTCTTCCCCGTTTCTTTTTAAAATGCTAAAAGACTGCTTTGAAAATGTAAGTTTAATTGAAGCTGTTAAATTACTGTGCATTAGAGACCTTCATTTAATGAACTTACCTGAAGAGCTTTAATGAATTAAGCTGTGAAGTATAATAGAAATGAGTATAAATAACTAACTACTGAGGTTAGAATGTTTTAATCCAGCTCTGATGTATTATGCAGCATTTTGAAATGCTCAGGTTAATTATTAAATAACTCTAACCTATCCCTTGGACTTCTCTGTTGCAGCTTTGGTGGATGAACCTCTTATTCAACCAACTACTTATATTCCTTTGATGGATAATTCGGATGGCAGCGCTTTGGAAAAGAGAGAAGCAATGGAAGTAGTAAAGCAAAATATAAATGAGGGGCTCCAGAAAAGCAGCAGCAAGAAAATGAAGAATGAAGCTGATAAAGGTAATGGATGGACAAGACACAGAGCACTTGGGATTTGTGGTTTGGGGAAAACATTTAGGGCTGCAGGACATGGCTCTTGCTTATCTGTGCTCATTTTTCGCTTGTCACGGACACAGTTAAAAGGGCTTTGCTCTTTCTGAATGCATTTAATACTAATGTCAGCTTTTGTGTCCTCGCAGTGAGCAGGTGGGTGACTGCAGACCATGCAGATGCACAGGGGCTGGTTCACTCTAGATAATTCAGACATCAAGGACAGTGATGGGCTCCAAAGCAGAAAATTCTGGCGTTGCAGCTCACAAAGCCCCCTTGGGCAGACCAGCCGGCATGTAACCCTGCGCGCAGCACAGAGATTCCTGAGACCACTTTCCCGTGGACGAGGGCTCTGGTGATCTCCAAAACTTCTGGCATTCCTTTTAACACACTTGGAATTGGTTGGGATATGGCAGCTTCCTTCATACTCTCATATGGAGGCCTAGAATTATAAAATTGTAAAAGTTTTCGACAAAAGTGTGTCAGACTTACCAAGCCACGAGACGAGACCCTCACAGGTGTGGCAGTAGGGAGTCCAAGTGACCAGCTGAAACAGTGATTTTATTTTAGTTTTTACTTAATTTTATCTTTTCCTCTAGGCTAGCGCAGAGCATTGACTTTCAGACATCTGCCTGGCTGCTCACTGCCCTGTTTGGACACAGCCCTGTTTTAGACTTGCTTTTTTCTTTTTTAAATGCACACTCGAAAGCTTCCTGGCAGCTCTGCGTGATACCTAGACCGGGTTCCCCTGCCTGAGGCCCTTCTTATGCATCCAGCTCGGATGGCTGCGTGCGGTCAAAGCCTCTCGTGTGCACCCGTCCCTTCTCATTTGCTTTGCAAGCTGTAACCTTCTAGATGAGCTCCTAATTCTTCTGTATCAGCTGGGATTTGCCCTCCCGATATAGAAATCTTTCCCTGTTCTAACCATAAGCCTCTTGCTTGCAAGGGCAAAGTTCTTCCTGAGTTCAGGGAGCACAAAGAGCAGGTTGTTCTATGCCAAGGGCCTGTTGGCCTCCGGCTAACTAGAATCTGGGCTGGTGGGATTTGGGAATTTTCCCGTTAACTGCAGCAGTGCTGAAGTTGGAGCAGGAGGGGTGACGAAGACCCCTTTGGATTTGGCGCTAGGAGATGGTGCTGGAATTTCTCAGTGTCTCCCTGCCACCTGGACTCCATAGTTCAGTGCCTTGTGCTTGTGCTAGATAGTTGCTTTTAAGGAGTTAATAACACCAGCATTTCTTCTGATTGGTGCCTCATTTGTTTTGCAAATTCTGTAGAGATTTGGGTTTGATTTGAGCCCTGGTCTTCATGACAGACTTAGTACAAGTGGTGAGAAAACTTATCTGATCCTCCGGATACCCTTTTTTACCTGAACCAAGCACCACTGTTACACTCAACTTCTAAGAGTCCCATGGCATATTTTTGTGTGTTTGTATTTATTTAACAGAGGTAGCAGGAGCCTCAGGAGTCTTGTGCTTCCATTTGCTTAAGTTAGAGGGCCACCTAATGACTTGCCTAAGTGTAGCTCTGCCTTTTTTAAGTAGGCATTTGCTCCTGTGAGAACAAATAGTTGAGTTGATTTGTGTTCAGCCTTTTGTCTTTTTAAACACTTACAGAGTCTGCAATTAAGATGAATTTTCCTAATAAATTTGTCTACTCAAACTCTTTCGAGAGCAATTAATTCTCAGCCTTAGACTGGAGTATTTTTCTGTTTTCCATACATCATCGTTTTCAGTGTGTCACTTCTTAAATTCTTTCCCTTGTTATTTGCATATTGCTTATGGAGCCAGACTTCCCTTTAAATTGGGAGCTCAGTTTAAATTACAATCATAACTTGAAGATTCCTTCCCAGTGGGTTTTCACATTCATTTTTCTAAAAAAAAAAAAATATATGTGTTATGCTTTGTCTTCATGCTAGTGACATTATAAATGTTACCAACTGTAAAAACAAAGTGGTAGGATTATTTTTCCCCAAATTGTCAGCAGACAGTTTGTTATCAAACTGTTATTTAAATCTTAGGTTATGTTGCTTAGGTTATGTTGTTTTTACTGCATGTTCATGGCCTCTTGCTTTTTGGCATTTCAAACTAAAATTAAATGTTACACATAATGATACGCTATCACATGCTATTTTGAGGCAAAAGAAATAATTCTGTTTGCATTCCAGTGTGAGAATCCTCGGTTTTGTTTTGCAGAAAATGCTGAAGTCAAATTTAAAGACTTTGTCATGACCATGAAGAATATGATCCTCACCGACGATGAGGCTCGTTGTGTGGTGGAGGTGCTGAAGGAAAAGTCCACTGCAATTCAAGACTTCTTACAAAAGGTGAATAACTAGGAGAGAGAGAGAGAGAGAGAAGAGCATTAAATAAGCAGAAATTACAGGAGACACTGTCAAATTAGCCATAGCAAAGTGTCGTTGCGATTTCTGTCTTGGGAAGACTTTTTCCAGCTGTTTTGTGCTTGCTTCACGTACAAGCAGCAATTGTCAGATCTGTGTCCTGCCATCTGTCATCCCAAGGCTTGGCTGGACAGACTGATGGCTTCTCACCCTCTCAGGAGGAGGAATGGTACACATTTACACAAATGTGTAAAAAGGATTAACTCTTGTAGGAATGGAGGAGAAAAAAGAACTGACTTCTGTGCACTCTCCCTAATTCTGTGTCATGCAAGACTTTCTGTCTTTAAGTCTATATAATCTGGTCCTTGGCCTTCTTTGAATGTTTGTCATAGGATCCCAAGGTGACTTGGGGAGGTCTGTTGTCCACCAGCCTACTCCAAACAGGACCTGCTATGGGGTCAGGGCAGGTTGCTCAAGACATTAAAATTTTTATGGGTTGAAACTGCATAGACTTTCTGGACAACCTGCCTCAATGCTTGACTTCTTTATTTTTTTTATTTTACGCTTAGAGGAGAATTCTGATCACCAGTATGTTTTATCAGTCTTTCTTGTGATTGCCCCTTTGTGCTTGAAACATTGTATTGGTCACACTTGAGATCTTGCACTTTGTTCTTCTGTGGATATGGTACCAGAATGGAACTACAGAACAAAATATATATTGATTCAGTTAATAGCATGTTGTGTAAAATGTCATAATTAAGGGACTTCAGGATATAATGCAGCCCAACCTTCTGCTCAAAACAGTCAATGCTGCATTCAGACTAAGTTGCTCTCAGAGTTTTGTTCGGGCAGATCTGGAAAACCTGCAAGGATGGAGACTTCACAGTCCCTCTGGGCCCCTGTTTCAGTGCTTATGTGAAAGCCTTACAGTGGTGCAATGCATTTCTATTGCCTGTTATATTCAGAATAACAGCCTATTTGCTTCCTCTTATGTGTGTAATTAAATTAAAACTCTTCTGGCAAGCGCTGTCAGCGTGAGCAGGTGGAGGGACACACGGCATCAGCACCTGTGTCTCTGTGGCAAGGGATTTCAGGAGGTTAAGTCTGTTGTTATCTGAACTGGGCCTGTTTTGAGTGTGGGTTGGACCAGTTGATCCTACAGGTCCCTTTTAATCTCAGTTACTTAGTGATTCAGCATATCTCTAACGTTCCCTTTATTCCTCTTAATGGCAATTCTCTCGTTTCCCCAGTGCCAACAAACCGCCCGCCTTGGAAGGGGGATGCACCTTAAGAGCTCATTTATTCTCTTAATTGGTTTTAGAGCACTTAAAAATGCATTTCCCATCTAATGAAATCGCCCCTGCAAGATCCATTAGCAGAATTTGGTAGCACTGGTGCTGTGTTTATGCTGTGTGGGCACAGGATTGGCGGGGAGACGAGGGGTGTGGATGAACTTCTTGGGTTTGCTGCTGCCTCTTAGTGCAATATTCGAGTATTTTCAAGGGACATGACCATCTCCGTGTGCTCTTGCTGCAGGCAAGCAAGGCCGAGTCGGCTGCAGCTCTCCACCAGCTCCAAGACAAGGAGAAGATGCTGGCTGCTGTGAAGGAGGAGGCAGCTGTTGCAAAGGAGCAGTACAAGCAGCTAACCCAGGTAAATACACACACTTCTATGTGCAGAGGCGTAGAGATGAGGACTTTAGAGATAACAGTTGGCAAATGAGGGCTTGCTGAGACAGTATGAATCAGAAGGAGCATTTTTTAGATTGAAGACTTACCCAGACACTGGCTATTTTGTTTTTTTATGACACTAGTGCTATTTGCAGAGTTACATCCCAGTAGTTTTTCCAGATCATTTACTTTTAAGCTTTTAAGCCGAGACTATTTTTTACATTTTAAAAGCTCACCAAAGCATAGCATGTTTAAAAAACAAACAGTGAGTATAGCATGGCTTTGTGGATGCAAATAATAAATGCCTCTTCTGAGTCCCAGTTCCAATTTGGTGCCTATGCTAGCTTTGCTTTCACATGCTTGCGTGCTTCTTGGCATGAAAATCAACATTTTTCTTCTTGAAGAAAGCTGTGGAAAGCTTAGATTGCCTTCTTTAGTGCTTTGTTGAGCTGCATTATTGCTAGATTTGGACTCAAAGGGATGCTGATGTGTCATTGTCAAGACTAGTTTATGAAACCTGATTTTCCTTTTTCCTTTTTTTGTGAAGATTTCAAAGGGAAGCAGTTTCTGTAGAGACATAATTATGGAACTGTTGCAGTAGATGTGTTTTGCTTATGTTTTGGGGAATCCAGAGTAGCAGGATGGTTGTGTTTTAGGAGAAATGGGCTGGGGTCAGGAAGCTGGGGGTTAGCAAGGAGAGCCTGGAATTGGGAATGTTGGGAGATGAGAAGGAGGTAAGTTGTGTGAGCTACTGGCCCTGCATGGGCAGGGCTCTTGAAGGTGGAGTTGAGAGACTTGGGGTAGTTGACACGATTTACATGGAGAAGAGACTCAAGAAGAGACTTGGAGAGGAGGAGGGAAAAGTCTGGCTGGGGTCTGCGTAATGAAAGGAGGGTACGTGGTGCTGAAAGGCAAAGGGAATGTTTGAAGGGAGGGGAGCAAGTGGCTTTAGTGGCATTAGACTGCACAGTGATGCTTGCAGAGGCGAGGAGGGGCAGGATCATCTTGAGACTTTTGCAATTTGGGCTGAGGAAAGGAAGAGAAAAGAGAAATAAAAGTGTTCCTGAAAGCTGGGAGAAAATAGGTAAAAGCTCAGTCACTGTAGTACTAAATCACCAGAATCAAGCAAGCTTAGCAGGACTGATAAAAGCTTTCATTTTCTAACTAATGTGTTTCTCTGAAGACATTCTTAATAGTTGTGGAGGAACATTAGGGATGGGAAGGTGCAGAGATGTTCATGGAAAGATGTTTCTACAGGTGACAACCGGAGGGGATAGATGGGAGCAAGAGGTGCCTGACCTGAGAGGTATTTGGGCAAACACAACTAAGTGAAAGTTAATCTCACCTGGAGCTCTGGCTCTGCCTGCACAGGTTAGGTGAGGTAGAACTGGTGGAGGGATTAAAGACAAGGTGTCCCAGTGCCCTTGCTCTTGTTGCAGCTACTAAGGTGCGCGTATAATGATATTAACTTTGAGAAGGTTTTGTGTCAAACTCTTTATGCTCTATTTTCAGAAGCGACTTAGCACTTTCAGTGTGACTTAAGTTCCTAAGGGGCTCTGTGAGCAAGGGCTTGGGAACTCATGTCACTTATCTCATTCTGGAGAGAACAGCCTCCTGGAGGTAGTAAAATGCATCTAAAAAGAGAGAATAGCATTTATTTAAATTAAAGTGTGGGGGGGAAAAAAACCCTATAATTAACTATCCAAGAGATGGAAGGTGTTCAGGCTAATAATTTAGAGCACTTAAATTATCTGTCAAGGTTCCTTGTGCTGTCAGGCTGATTCCTAGTGTAGGTGATTTTGAATCTTTTCTAACCCCTGGCAATATAAGGAGCCAGTGCTGAGGAGCTGGAGGCACCTGAAGCTCGTCTGGTGCAAATATCTCACCCTGCAATAGGAGCTCGCTGGAAGCTGCACTTATAAATGCATTTGCTTCAGGAAGCAAAAAGTAAGTGCAGAGGAGCCGCTCTGGGCACTTCTCAAGTGTCTGGGTTGAGTTACTGGCTAATAAATGATTCATCCGCATAGAAATGTGTATTTTCATTTGAAAGCTGTATGATGGTCTCTTACTAGTGGGATTCAAGGTTTCTCTTGGTTTGGCTATTGGCTCGTACTACAAAACCATTCTTGACTTTGGCTTTACAACCCCTATGAAGTGATATTTGCTCTAAAATGCTCTGTAGTCGTGTCAAAGCCCTTTACCTGAGTTCTTGCATTTTGCCACATCTGGGAGGAAAATCTAAAATCTGCCTTGTGCAATATATCTGTTGCTTTAGTTGTTAAGATTTTCTCTAAGTTGACCAAACCCAGTAAAAATGAGACAATGGAAGATTGCTGTTTATTTTGGCAAATCCATTTTTTATTAATCCCAAAGCAATGTGACCATTAGGAGGGAGTGGTACATGACTTTTCTTTCTGTTTTTCATTTAATTTCCAAGGAGCTGGTTGCAGAAAAGGAGAGAAACAACTTGCTTACTGCAAAAATGAGAGAACGTATCAACACGCTGGAAAAGGAGCACGGCACTTTTCAGAGTAAAATACATGTTAGCTACCAAGAATCTCAGCAGATGAAGATGAAGGTAAAACTCTTTACCAAACTATTTGAGTTGAAATGCAGGGCAACATCCACTTTAGTGAAGGGAGCAACATTTGTGTTCTGTTTCTGTGGTAATTGGCTTTTCCTGTTATCCCAAACCTTGAGGTATGCAGGGAGTTTCATGCATATACATGAAGACTGGAAACTCTGTGGCAATTCCCTAGCTTAAAAGGGCATTCAGATCTTTCCACAGAGGAATGTGGCTGGGTCTGAACGTCAGGCAGCCTGCTCTGATGTAGTTATTTTCTTTTCATGGTCTTCTGCTGCAATGTTATGCAATTAGAATGTAAAATCTAATTAAAATACTCAATTTGAAAAAGACATTAGTACTGATGATTATTTATTAGTAGCTAAATCTGATTTAAATGACTGCTACAAAGTCTCATTAGGCAGTATAGTTGTGTTACCAGAAACATCATTGAATAGAGAAGCACCTTGAAAATATATGAAGGGCAGACACTTAGGAGCTTTTAAACTCTTATTGTTCTCTGTAGGTCACATTATATTGGAGTGACCTCCAGAAAAATGTTACTTTAATCACATTCAAAAGTTTAGCTTCTAGCAACTGACTGGTGCTTAGATTTGATTTCTAGTCTCTTTACCTAGATATATGTCTTGGCATCAAACCTAAAATGTGAACTTCCAAGCTGTGTCTTGTACTATGTCCTGGCACTTCAGCAAGGACCATTTCTGTGGGTTTGGAGCAGAACTTCACTCTCCAGAGCAGACACTGACCTATCTGAACATGTAACTGCATTAGGAAGGGTCTTACGGCTGCCTGGGACAGTTGAAGCAGATTTGGGCAGGAATGGGTGACTTTTGGAGGAACCCGTGCTCTGGTTCTGCTCCTCCTGCTGATGTGTTACAGCATTGCAGGGGGGCTGAAACTCAAACTTCCAGTTACATGGGCCTCGTGTCCCCTTTTCTCTCGGAATTAAAACATTAAAAAGAAATCCATCTTGGTGCATATGATGGTGCTGAACTGCACATGGTTGCCCTAGGTGCTAGCAGTGCCTTCTGCTGTGGTTGAGGCAAGCATTTGTTTGCACTTTCTGTACACAAAATTCTCATCGAGTCAGTGACTTGATGAAACGAGGACTTGGAAATGGTGTCAGGTTCAGAATCCAATTCACAGTCCTGGCTGTAGCGTATTGGATGAGTTCACAGCCTGTGATCTGTGTGGTGTTGGTGTTAAACTCTTCTGCTTTGTTTGAAGACTTTTTAAACTTCTAGTAATTCTGTTTTTTCACTGGAAATACTAGCTTTTTCACTGGAAGCTAAAGAATATATCGGTATCGAGTTATTGGTGACTACTTAAAATTATACGGTTGAGAGTAATCAGCATATTAAGTAATATTTGTGTACTATTAAAAAATCCCTGTTGCCTTTGTACACTCTGATACACTGGGATAGAAGGAAGACAGTGTTTTGATTCAAGCAAGGGAATCCGAATTATGCGCTTTAATTGGGAAGTAGGTGTGTTGAGGAGGGAGGTGAAGCTGTCTCCCTCCCCAGAAATACAGCTCAGTGTTCATTGCTTAAACTTTTGTGATATCATCGGTTATTGGGACTGCTGCTTTTTGCTAGGTTAATCTTTTCTGGGATTATTTTTTTTTTTCCTCCGTCAGTTCCAGCAGCTTCGTGAGCAGATGGAGGCTGAAATAAGCCACCTGAAGCAGGAGAATGGTATCCTGAGAGATGCTGTCAGTACCTCTACCAATCAAATGGAAAGCAAGTATGTTAGCAGCTAATTGGAACTGTGGGTGTGTGTGTTAAACTTTCCCCAAAGAGTTGTTCTGGCTTCTGCTCCTTCTGTTTCCATCTCCTTTGGTTGTCTCTGCATCTGTGGTTATCCTAGGGCTGCAGCTCTCTGGGTTTGGGAGGTGCGTGTCTGCATTTGCTTTGAGCCAAGGCTTGCAGAACAGCTCTGTGCCCCTTAGCAAGGTAAAAGGTCCCCCTGTGCATCCCGAGAGCGGATGCTGAAGGTGTCACAAAGTATAGAAGTGCTCAGCCAAGGTTGGTTTTTCACAACCTGTGTCCCCTTCCACTTGTGGCTTTCCGGGGGATGCAGGCACCAGCCTCCTGGGAGACCAACAGCTCTAAACTTGGGAATCAGTGTTGAACAGTGTTAAAAATCCTGCGGGGCTTGAAAGGGGCACCAGTATCTTCTGCCTGTGCTGTCCGGGTGAAGATGGTGCCTCTGCTCACAGCTACCTGTGTGTCTGCAGGAACAGCCTGGCAGAGCAGCCCGGAAGAGGGTACTGATACCTTCATTTTTATTGAAGACTTCCCTGTTTGTAGGAGTGGAGTGCCCTGATGTTAAACAGTTGTCTTGGGTGAAAAACAAATATTTAATTCAGGCAAATTTAAGAAAGCAGTTAAACTATTTAGTGTGTCTCTGTTTTTTAACCACAGAGTCTTCCAATTCCTAGACAAATGTCTCTTCCCTCCCTAAGTGGTAGGGTGCATCATATACATGAGTCAACTCTAGGTGGTCACATAGTCCAAAGAGACTCTTGTAGTTAGTAATCAAGGAGGATTTGAGTCCTGAGGAAACAACGGATTGATAATCCTTACTAGGCAAAGGAATGGGATGTGAATGTGAATGCAAAACCTTTCCTTCTGCCAAACCTCTTTATTTTTATGTAAGACCTGCCCAGGATATACCCTTACCGTACAAACTTCTGTGTGGAACTCATGCTTGTGGCTTGTTGCTGCCCCGTGGTCCTAACTTGGGTGGTAGCTGCTGTGCAGTGGTGGTGACCAGACCTTCCTCCCTTTCCTAGGAGGAGACAGTGTGAACAAAGCACTACAGACCCCTAGCTGCACATTTAGGATTTGGTGTTGCTATTGAGTAGCTGTTACTCCTTTTTACTCTTGTTATCCTTGAGCAATCATAACTGAAGCTGTGAAAACTCTTATTTCTAGGCAGTCGGCTGAGCTGAACAAACTGCGCCAGGACTATGCGAGGCTGGTGAATGAGCTGGGAGAAAAGACCAGCAAACTGCAGCAAGAGGAGCTCCAGAAGAAGAACGCGGAGCAGGCGGTTGCGCAGCTAAAGGTGACTTTGGTGTTCTCAGCCTCTTGAGTTGCTCTTGAGGCTCTATCTGAGCCAAGCTTTGTGCTGGGCAGAACTGGATATGGGACTTTGGCTGTTTCCCTGGCTACTAGATCTGTTTCTTCTATTTGCACAAATACCTGTTTGCAGGTAGTTGTTGTTCCCAGCCTATGGGATTCAGTACTTCTCATTCAATAGTTCATATTTTCAGTAACTACAAATTCCCTATAAAGTAAACCAATTGTTCCAGAAAAATACCTTTTCAGAGGCTTAACTGATGATTCAAACTTTTTCTATGAGCACGCAGTTACAGCTAGGTTTGATATTTTGCAGTGACTTACTTGGACGGTGTTGTCCTTGTGTGACCCTCTTTCTTCAAAATAAATGTTCTTGCTTCAGGTACTTTAGAATTAAAGAAAAAAATTAAAACTTAAAGCAACTTCTGGATGCATCTCTTTCTTTCTCTTTGAAAGAAGAGGGATCCTGTATTCAATATATTTCAAAAGAGACTCTATTTTCATATGAGAATGCCAATCCACAGCTCATTACTTTTTTTTTTTTTTCCCCTGCTCTTTTCTTCCCCTCTTTGTTTGTAACTAAATCCTCATTTCCAGAAGTTCTCCCTGCCCCAAGCAATTGCAGATGGAGAGTTGCTATCTGTGGCTGAGACACTTTTAATAAATGCAGATTTATATGGTACATGGCTACTCTGGCTTCTAGTATTAATTTGGAACTTGTCAGGAGAAAAACCCTGCATTTCTAAAAGCTGTGATATTTTCATATTACAGAAACTATCCTACCAAGAGCCTACAATGAAGTCCTGTTCACAATTTACCTTCTAAATTAATAGATTAAATTACTGGAGGAATAGTAGGAGGAGAATTACAAGGCATTTGGTGTCTCTGATGTGCCATAATGGAAACAACTTTTACTTTATTGCTATATATTTTGGGAATAGCATGGAAGAGATACTTCTTAATAAATTAAAGGTTGGACTTCTTTTCATTAACTGTTTTTAATATGAAGGTTCAGCAGCAGGAAGCGGAGAGAAGGTGGGAAGAAATCCAGGCGTATCTCAGGAAAAGAACAGCAGAACAGGAGGCAGCACAACAAGGCATGTATGACATGTGAAATCCTGTAATAATTCAACTGCGGTGATCTGGCTTTTCCTTTTTGTATTTAAAAAATATATATATTACTGAGTAAGTAGCTTCAGTCTCGGGTTAAGTTGGTGCTGCTTCAGCACCCTGATGAAACAGTGTGGTGTTATATAAAGTATTTTGAATGCTGATATGAGAACAGAACCTCAACTTGCTAGAACAAGGTTTCTAATCAGCTTCTCTGTTTAGAGTAAATAAAAAGTTATTCCACCCAAGTTCAAATGCTTCTGAATTAAAATCCTGACATTTCCACTACAGATGTGCAGAATAAGCTTGTGGCCAAAGACAATGAAATCCAGAGCTTGCACAGTAAACTCACTGATACCATGGTGTCAAAGCAGCAGCTGGAGCAGAGGATATTGCAGTTAATGGAGGCTGAGCAAAAGAGAGCAACTGCAGAGGACTCTATGCAAATGCAGGTGCAGGTAATACTCAAATATCCTAAGTTTGGGGTTCTTTTTCCTTCTCCTTTGTGCCTATGGAGACCCAGTATTATCTTGAAATGCTGCTCTAAAAAGGTTTTGCAGATGAATAAAGAGCTAGAAGACTATGTGCCAGTCTATCATCTGGCAGTTTATGAAATGAGATGCTGTGCAGTGCTGCAAGGGTGGTCTTGGACCTTTGATATAGTCTGGACAACTTGGGAAAATGTGCCCAGCACTCAAATTGGTTGATCTTAGTGGGGGGAAAAGCAGTGTCTTCACAGAATGTTTGATCCTTGCTAACTTAATCCTGGCTAAGAGGTCATACTAGTGAATATTGTCCAGCTGCAGATTACAGCCTGCTTTTCTTTGTGCTCTTTTCCCAAGGAGCTGATCGAGCAGAACGATGCCCTGAACGCTCAGCTGCAGAAGTTTCATTCGCAGATGGCAGCCCAGGTACGGCGTGTTTCCAGACTCTACCCTTTCTTTTGTAGTCTTCTACATATCAACTATTTCTTCTTGTGTTGAGGGGAGCCAGGGAAATCCATCTACGTGTTCCTGTGGTGTTAACTCATTTCTTCTTTTTAACCAAAGGGTAGACTAGTGTCTTAAATGTTTATTTCCCATCGTTTTGCATGTGTGGGTAGTCTGCCACATGTGGTTCTTTCTGACTTTTTTGTAGCTCTCCTGTGAACCACCCTGTAACACCTTTCTCTTCCATGTGGGGTGGAGAAACTCTCTTTCATGGTAGCTTCTTTATAAAGTTAATTGTGGTGTTGACTGCTGTAAAAAGTCTGCCTAAAGAAGGATTTTTGTCCTGAGGAACCTGGTGCTGGTGAACTCCATTGCTTGCTTGAAATTGGAAAGTAAAATGGCAAATGGCAAATTCTCTTCATGGAGATTACAGTGAAGGGGAAGGGGCAGCAGTATGTGCTGGTATTCTTTCAATGTTCCTTAGCCAGGAAAAGCTTGGAATTTGCCTGTGGCGGTTTAAAATAACTTTAGACAATTCTTATAAATGCTATTCTGGGCTCACCGTGGAAGAGGATTCTTGCTTTACTTTCAGCAATTTATTTATTTCTTTTCCTTCTGCAGACCTCAGCTTCAGTCCTGGCAGAAGAACTGCACAAAGTGTGAGCATCATTTCTCCTTGTATTTGAGAAAGTGTTACTGGCTTCCAGGTGCAAACCACCTTTCCTGAACATCGCCTACAGAAGAGACTTGTGAAGGAAATGCTGCTGCCCATGTGTTAAACTCTGTTATGAGATGCTTGTAGGGGCTGTGAAACTGCTTCCTGCAGTTCCTTGCCTGGCTGTGGATTTGCAATCTGTGTGCAGCTTTACTGGCACAGAAAGTCTCCTCTTATTCACTCTTGTCTGTATGCAGAGATCAGTGCAGTGTGCAGGAATGTGCATGGCCATGGGAATGTTAGTATTTTGGCTTGTATCGCTGTACCAGGAGACTTTTCCCTCTGGGAGATTGGGGTAGTTGCGTTTCGGATCCGGAGAACATCCCATTCATTCTTGGCAAGCAAAGAGCATTTAAAATGGATGGGAAGTCTTTTGGACCCAAAGAGTACTGTCAATAGGAGTGCAAGTAGTGAGTTGGTTTTGGGGGCTGGTGTATATTTAATGTTTAGCCTGATGCCTCACATATAGACTTTATACACAACCTTTTCATATTGCTAATCATCTTTTTATTATTTGTACAGGATTGCAGAAAAGGACAAACAGATAAAGCAGATGGAGGATTCGTTAAGCAACGAGCATGCCAGTTTAACCAACAAGGAGGAGGAGCTCAAGGTATAATCAAAGTCTGCTGAGACAGGGGCATGAGATGCATGTTGTAAAATGAATCTGGAAAGGCTGCTCTCTTTGCACCCTGAACCAGCCCTTATGGCTATAAGTCTGTTGATTTGATTCTTCCAAGCAAGACCTGTGCTTGGTGCTGGGAAGCTGGGGATGGGAAAGCTTGAGATTTTTCCTTTCTATTAATGCTAGACTCTTGCAAAGTGACCTGAAATTCTTCCCACTGAAGAATGGACTTGCTTGAAATACTGACTCTGCAAAATACAAGTGTTTCTTTCTTCTTCAGGTCTTGCAGAATATGAACTTATCCCTGAAATCAGAAGTACAGAAGTTACAGGCTTTAACAAATGAACAGGTAAAAAGATGATGTTTGATTCATTAAAGATTTCATTAGTCTCCCCCTCATCTTTTTCCTAAACACAATGGCAGACCCATTGGTTTCGATCAGCTGAACTTAAACCCACCGAGTAGTGAATTTGCAAAGCCAGGCTGATATGTGATGATTTCACAGAGTTTACAGTTGGCTTGAGGCCTATTTCTTACCTTCCTCACTAGCTAAATCAGTAACTTGGATAGCCAGTAAGAAACAGAAGTAAATTGCATGTTAGGGGTCTGTTCTGGCGCAGATTCATTTAGATTTGCAAACATGCAAAGTGCAGGATGCTTCAGAGGGGCAAACACAACTGTGATTGAATACAGAGGTCATAACCATCCCTCAAAAAAACCCTCAGACACAAACATATTTTTGAATATGCTATAGCTCTGTGGCCAGCATGTCACAGAAATGGAAATGCCACATTCAGAGATGCTCCTGGTTATCAAATGCATCGTTACAAGCCCCCTGCTTGCTTTTACTTGCTTGGCTGGTATATACTGGGGTTTTAAGTGTGTAAAGATAGGCTTACCCATTTAGCTCTTGTTGATGAGTCATGTGCTGAGAGACCAAATGACTTGTTGTAGCTTTTTAATATTGTGGAATGAAGGGCTGATTGAATCATGTGATGCATCCTAAGTCTATGTTAATCCTCTTTATATCTAGGCTGCTGCTGCACATGAGCTAGAAAGGATGCAGAAAAGGTAAATAAATAGCTTTAGCATTTCATAAACAACTTCTGTCAGTCTGCTAATGTTCTTTTGAATTGATGCCTTGTTGTAAGGCTTGGAGGAGAATGTATGTTTAACTGCTCTGCTTTCTCAGCATTCACATGAAAGATGATAAAATAAGAACTCTTGAAGAGCAGCTTCGAGAAGAACATACTCAGATTTCAAACACAAAAGAAGAATTTAAGGTAAGTTACGGAATTGCTATCCTTGTGCTTATTTGTAGTAAGATTTCTAGACTTCTGAGGCTGTGGAACAATTCATACAATTGAATGGGGATTTTTGAAATGGACTGGTTTTCAGGTATTAGGTTATGTTTCAGTTCTATTTACAAGACAAAAGCCATGTGGGATGTCACAGGAGTAGGAGCAGACTGCGTAGCTGCACGTGATAACGCAAGTCAAATGTAATGTCAAGATAGGTGTAAAATGCTTATTTTGCTGCTGACCTCTTCCAAATCGGCACTCGTAAGGCAGCAGCTAAATTGCTGAAGCTTCTAGCTGTGACTCTTGGGTCTGCGCAGCAGAGCTGGGGCTTGTTTGCACATGGCATCCTCAGTGACATGTCCCTTCCTGTCCCTACTCTGCCACCCACGGCATTAGCACTTAAAAATGGGGACCTGCTGCTGAGAAAGCTGCTTTTTCTGTCTCAACTCCTTCAAAGTCCATGTTAAGTAAAACTACTTTGATGATTGTGATGAAAGATCACTAAGTCTAGACTCCTTAGTGCCAAGCTGGCAGGTTTGCTAGTGAGGAGCTGAGCAGGTAGCAGGGGGATGCCTACCAGGGCACTGCCATGATGATTTTGATTTTTTGAGAAAATTATGACTCAGGGGTTTCCTGAAGGTGTTAGCAAACAAATGAGAAACTTGGTTTATGTGTTGTAGTTGTGCTCCCCAAAGGCTTTTATGAGGGTCTCTTGCAAGGCCCTTTAGTTTCCCCTATGCTGTTACAGAAGATAAGAGGGAAGATTGATTTTCCCAGGTAATTGCTGGTTATAGAGTAGGAAATAATGGAGAACTTTAAATGTTTGGTTGTCAAAGAGAAGCTCTTGGCTGCACCTTCCATGCGGCATGTACAGGACCGCATGTATGGATGATTTGGAAAGGGCAGCAGGCAAAGTGTTTAAAAAATAACAAAAAACAGGAGGAATAATCTGAAGGTCCTTGGAGTGGTGGTCTCTGTACTAGCTGTTACCTGGGAAGAGACCTCTGAGCTTTTGTGGGTGGTTAAATATTGAAATCAGCTCAGTAATGACCCCAAATCAAATGGAGACAATCCTGCAGGTTTGTGGGAAGTGAACAGGGAGCTCAACATAGATCATCACCACAGCGATGCTGTGGGTATTCGTCATGGACTCACGGTTTGAATGTTGTGGGCATCTCTAGTCCTTTCCTCCTCCTATCTGTATCCTGTCTATCCTGTCCTGTATCCCAAACGTAAGCCAGTCCAGCTCTGTGCTTCCCCCTGAGAAATCATTTCTTTCTTTCCAAACATTTGAAAGAGGGGACAAAACAGATTCAAAACCATTTGATTCCTTTAATCCTCTCCTTTTCCGTCCCTTCCTGCTTGTGGTGCTGGGCACTGGGGCTGCAGCGTAGCTCTTATGTTCTGCTTCTTACTTTTGTAACACATCAAGCAGCTCTTCTAAAAGATTTTTGTGAAATAGCAAGCAATACTAGAAGAAGATTCAAAATACATGTAAGGAACCAAATTTGCCAGAAGGCCAAAGTGAGGAATTTCCACAATTCTATTCCCTCTCCAAAATGAGGATGTGATCAAGTATGTCCAACAAAATCTAAAAGTTTCAAAGTTTGCAATTGCCAATCCTGCTAAGCCCGTCTGTTCAGAGCATCTCCTTTCTTGAGAAGAGCTTTGCAAGCAGCTGCTCCAGAGTGACCAGCAATGTTCCGGGTCGGAGTGCTGAGCTGTTGGTGTTTAATGGCTCGTCCTCTCCAGGAATTTTGTGTAGTGGAGGCTGCTTTTTCCCATTGGCATCCTAACCCCTTCTGCAGTCATGACCGCTGCCTTGGAGCAGTGGTAGCTGTTTGATGCCAACTGAGCTGCAGCAAAGGCAGTGCCGTGTTCTCTGGAGACCCCCTTTCCAAGGAGCAGCAAACCTGCACGCACCAAACCCTTTCACTTGTATTTTCCACTTGATACTGTGTGATCCTTGGCTGAGGAATGAGGATGGTAGCATGTGAGTGTCCCAGGGAACATAAGGACAAAGATATTAATACTGGAAAAAAAAAAAAAAGATAAGAAAGGACTGTCTGTAGTCTTGCAGCTTCTGTTCATTGTAATAATTCCCTACTGTTTAATTACCTGGTTGCATTTATGAAAAATGCTGTAATTGAGGTGTGCAATTCTGAACTGATATTATGCTTAAATTTCTTCCAGGTTCTCAAGGATCAAAACAGAACTTTGCAAGCTGAAGTTCAGAAGCTGCAGTCTCTCCTGTCTGAGCAGGTACAGCCACTGTTCGCTGAGATCCTGTGCAGTATCTTATGGTGGTGTGGGGATTTTTCTCCTTCGTCTTCCTGTGCCCTTTTTTTTTTATATGTATATATGTGTGTATATATATGTTTTTTTTTCCTTAAGGCAACCTTAGGTCAGCTGCTTGAGAAGCTGGTGTGCAGATCTCATTGCATTTTATGGCAAGGTCTGATCAGAAGGCCTGATTTGGGCAGTCAGGGCTATTCAAACAAAATATGAAATGTTTTGTTCTCAAAATTGGTAGGTAGGTAGCAGTGATGGGAGCCAAAGAAGACAATTTGCTATATGCTTTTTCTCCTCTTCCTTGTTTTTCCCTGTGGCCCACTTGCTGCAGTGAATCTAGCTGACGCTCACACAGGATGTTCAGGTTCCGAGCTGTGCTGGGCTGCTTTGCCCAATCTCCCTTGCAAGCCTTGCCTGGAACAAGTTGGAACATCCCTGACTTCATACTGCTGTAGAATGAGAAATTTCTGGGAACACTGAAGATGAGAGGGGAAAAAAAAGAGAAGGAAACAAACAAAAAGCTTTGCAGGACAGGGAATGTTTTTTCAGTCTTGTGCTGGTACCTGAGGGTTTTGTGTTTTCCTAAAATCCAGATTAGAGACATTATTTTCTCCCTATTCAGTTTTCCCTTCTGGATTAGTGTAATTAAGGAACTGAGCTTCTGGGCAAGATGATGTTGCTTAGACCTTCCTGTTAAAATCTCAATCCGATATTGATTCAGTTAATGATCAACCTATTTATTTTTTTTAATAGGCAAACAAAGACGTGTTAGAGCAAATGGAAAGAAGGTAAGAAGTTTTGCTTCTGATTCTGGGGCTAAAATAAGAGACTTGATTCTGGTAGCAAGGCTACTGTTTATAGCTGAAGTGCCTTCAATGGTTAACTCTGTTTTGTGTTATTTGTGCCTTTGATTCCTCAGTATGAGAGAAAAGGATGATAAAATCAAAACGGTTGAAGAGCTGCTTGAGGCAGGACTCATACAGGTGGCTAATAAAGAGGAGGAGCTGAAGGTAAAATCTCTTGCATTATTTTTTATGGGGAAATAGAGATTAAATGCTCTGGTGCAAAGTGGATCTTTGGGTGCTTGTAGCGCAATCTGAGACCGTTCCCTTTGCATAGAAAGAGCCATATCCTGGGCACAGTATTAAAAACATTTCAATAACATCAACTTGACTATCAACATTAATGGTGAAGAGCTGGTGCTTCTCTTTGCTTATTCTAGAGAAGATACTATAGGATCTTTACCTGGTTTCTCATGGAACAAACCTAATATATCTGCAGAAAGTCTGCGCTAATTTGGAATAAACCTCTCATTAGAAAAGATGGTTATGTGATAACTTGGCAGTGTGAAGATTTTGAATCTTCCTGCTTGGTTGGTGGCTTGGAAGGTTAACTGAACTCTACACAGATGATGGCATGGACTGATGTAGATTTTTTTCTTCTTGCTCTGTTTGAAGTCAGTAATGAGAAATCTGGAAAACTAGTGACAAAAATTCCTACCCAATCTGAGTTTTGTGAGAATGTGTCCCATTCTGCCTTAGCCATGCCCAGTTCAATGCTCTCTACCTACTGTCCCTATGTGGCAGGTGGGGAGAAGCAGCATGTTAGTAAAATGCCAGGAAATGCAGCTGCCTGGATACCACAGAGCCACAGATGTGAGCACATCAGTCTGGTGCTTCTCTGCACTTCAGCTACCTATAGATTCAAGTCCACTTTGAGATGTCCACCAGGATATTCAGAGCTCTTCCATTACAATAACTCTTCTGTTGAGTAATTTGGCTTCAGCTGATGAAGGCGTTTATTTCTGGGCTTTAAGATTTTACTTGTTCTAAGGGAAATGATTTTTTCCATTAAGCTTAACGCTTTTTCCTCATGCCCATAAATGAGTGTTTCATTATCTGTTCTGTCTGTTTTCAAAGGCCTTGCTAACAGAAAATTCATCCTTGAGAAAAGAACTTCAAAGTCTGCAAATTCAGCAATCAGAGCAGGTAGTACTTTTCATCTAAAACTTTTATTACACCTAAACTACATCTAAAAGAATTTTGCTGCCGTTGCAAAAGTCAAGGGAAAAAGGTGAAGATGCCTTTGAAGCCTGTTGGCAAAGCAACCTGTTTTCTTCCAGCCTTGGTCTAGAAGCTGCTGTTCTGTCAGATACTTTCTTATCAAAACTGTCATATGGGGTGGATCTAAAGGTTCCAGTTTGGCTGAGATTCTGGGTTGATTTCGGTCTGCTACACGCTGAAATGGCTGAGAGTTGCCTTTTTGCAAAGATAACAAGCATGGCTGGTACTCAGGTTGATGCAGCATTGACTTTCTCTGCAGGCTGGAGCTTTCTGAAGTTAACTCACATCCATACAACTGTGATTTGGCCCCCTTTTATTTATGTGTCTGTCTGCAGAGACACAAACATAGTAGTATTGTTTGACGTGCACTCTGTATCTATTGAAAAATGACTTCTGTGGCACCCAGCTCTGCTTGGACAGCTCAGGAGAGCACTTATTTGCTAGAAAAGTCACCTACAGTAGAGGAGAACCTGTATAAATAAATGTTCTTAGAATGACTGTGAAGTGGAGAAGCGCACAATGCCCTTCAGAGTATCTTTTATAGTCTATTCAAAGAGCAAAAAAAGCAGTTGTGGTTGTCAGCTGGTTCACAATTCAGGAACGTCAATTCACCTTTTCCTCAGAGATTAAGCAAATAGCCCCTAAGGCTGTGACGTGACTGTGACCTGCAGAATGGATTCTCTCTAAGAAACTTGGAATTACAATTTGGCCCTTGCTTGTAATGGTCTGCTTGAAACTTCTGACAGTGCTTGTATGTTAACCCATCCAAGCCTGTTGTGTGCTAAAGCTGACTGAATGCTGGCCTTGAACCTCAGCCCCTCCTCTGGTGAAGACTATAGAGATTTTGGGTTGTTTTCCTGGAGTTTGCTGCAGACTTGATGCTATTGGTTTGCCAGGAAATAGAGACCAACTAGTTTTTATATAAACTGCCAGATAGGTAAAATTTTGGGGCTGCTACATAGTCTTTGCCCACTGCTAAAGAACCTGAACGCTATTCCTTGCCCCTTGACACTTGTAAACTACTTGTATTGCTCTCTCCTGTTTTCTGAGTTCAAGATTTCTTTTGTGCAGGTTTCTTTCCAATCCCTGGTGGAAGAACTCCAGAAAGTGTAAGTTACTGCAGCAATTTAATTTCAAATTGTTGTTACTTCTGCCTGTCTTTATGCCTCTGGGTGTTTTGCTTTCCTGAGATGACTTATGATTTGCTTTCAACTGGGTGAAGTGCGTGCACAGCAGGAAAAGTCAGATTTTTGGAAATGCATCGAGTCAGATCAATACATTTTTAAAATCCCCCCCCCCTTTTTTTTTTTTTTTTTTTTTTTTGCTAAGCTACTACTTTTATAAGCCAAAATTTGACTAGGTAGGAATCACTGAATTGCTAGATAATTGTTTTTTCTTCAATAAGCACTGTAAAAGTGAGTTTGTTTACTATATTTCTATGTGTCTATGTATAGATTTCAAGTTAAAAAATCTATATTTTGCTGAAATGCCCAGTGGAGGCTGAAGTTAAGTGGAAATTATTCCAAGGTTCACAGATGCTTTTCCTTTTGTCTTAAAATACAAATTAAGTTATCTACTTAGCATGTGCCTCTTGCTTTTTCATCTGGTTTTGGAATTAATGAATTGGTACCCCAAGTGGTGGGAATCTCCCTGTGGTTCTCAGAGGCACCTGCTGCTGATAGCAGAACCAGAGCTCATGTATTAGCTCTTGAGTCGCTCATTCGATCAGTTATTTAATGAGATTCCTCTGCTCTTCCTAAGAATCCATGAGAAGGATGGGAAAATAAAATCAGTGGAAGAACTCCTGCAAGCTGAAATCCTTAAAGTTGCTAGCAAGGAGAAAACTGTTCAGGTACTGATCTGGAGTGCTACTGTTTCCTTTCTGTGTCTATGCCATTGACTACCATTTATTTGTTACTGCACTGCATTCTATAATAACAAATTTGTAGCATCCATTTTTTGTGGTGTTTTTTTGTGTTTCCATTGTCCAATCCTGTCTGTTTTGTCATTGAAAAGGCTTTGACACAGGAAATAGAGGCTCTGAAAGAAGAAGTAGGAAATTCCCAGCTTGAAATGGAAAAACAGGTAAAATTACTTAGTGCCAGAAGTGTGAAACAGCCTTGCCTTGGATGCGCTGCTCACTCGTTTCTGTTCTAGTATGTTCTCACTGCTGAATATCCCTGGATAAGGGAACTTTTTAATGATACAGCTACACTGTACTTGGATATAAAGCTGTAAATATTTAGTATAATTACTGCTGCCCTTCCATTCCCCTGGATGCCCGAGTTTGGGATTCTTAGTTTGCAAGACTTAGCAAGAATTGCTGTGGCCGCAGCATTGGCAATGGCTGGGCACGTGGCCCAGTGCCCTGAGCAGTCACGGAAACCTTGGGGCATCCAAAGGGGCTGGCACCTTCAAACCCCCAAATGCTGAAATTTGTTGGTGCCTCCCTGCCCAAACGACGTTTGGTTGCTGGATAGGGCAAAGACCATTCCCGTGTCCCAGGAAAACCTCTCCTGGCAGGATGGGCTTTGCTCCCACTCCCAGGAACGCCGAAGCGGATGAATGTTGGGTTTTGCAGCATGCCTGATGTCTGGCGTTTGAAACAGTGGGAACCCCCCTTTCCTTAGGGACCCAGTGGTGCAAGCAGCCTAATCCAGTGCCGTCAGGAAGCTTGCTTGCTTGTTTGTGTGGATTTTTTTTTGTCTGCTCTTTTTTTCTGTCTAGTTACGTTCTAACATGCCACTGATTTTTCTTCTCTGTAGTGTTAAAGCTTTTGTCCTTTTTAGGCAAAGCTTCGCAGGATGTGTTTCTGTCTTGAGCTTTTCTGCTAAAGCAGATTCCCAAGAACTGGAGGAAATATTTTGATTTTTTTCCTTCCCTGGAACTGCTACAGAGCTTGCAACAAAGTAGTAGTTGGAGCTGCAGTCTCTGACAAGCTGTGTTTGAGACCCTTGCTGCAGAGAGGGTGCACACACGCACTCTTTGGTCTTGTGCAAGCAAAACAGAGGTTACTGGGGATGTTTCAAGTTCCTGCCATGCAGTGGAGCAAGAATAACTGGACTGAGCCGCTCCGGACAGCCAGCAGCAGCTCTGCTGAAACCTGCTGTAATCGCAGCCAGCTGGTCTGTGGCCCCTGTCAGGCTTTGATAGAAAATTCAAGAGAAATGTTCCCCTTTAAACCATGTTTCTCTGATTCATGTCCCTTATTAAAAGGGAGCATCAAAAGATCCTTTCCCTGTGCAAGGGGTAGAGATGTTCACTCCGATTTGGGCTCCAGGTGGCTGCCGTCAGTCTCCGCTCTCCTCTTGGTCTCCTATGTTGGAGCAGTGGCTCTGGTGGCTCTGCCCGAGAGCCCGTTCATGTTGTTCCCCTTCTTGCTGGGGAAGAAATCTTTTAAATGGGGAGAGAGTAAATGGTAGAGATACATTTCTTCATAATTTATTCTCCCTCAGAAAAAAGTTGCCTTTATGCTCACACTGCTGTAGCAAATAGTGCCTGTTGGAATATGTCCAATTGCCTTTTTCTCTGTTTTTCCCTAAAGCATTTTTTGGTATTGCTATGGCTATTGAACTGAAGTGATGCTTGTTTTCTTTAGGTGTCGATCACTTCGCAAGTCAAAGAACTGCAGACGCTGTAAGTACAGTTGTTAATGTGTCTGATCTGCACCACTCCAGTCCCTCTTAGGGCAAGGTTTTCCTGCCTGATGTCTCTAGTATGGGTGAAGTGAGCCAGGTTATTAGCAGTTTTCCTAGTGAACAAACCTCCTTATTACAAAAACCATCACCCTTCTGGTCCTGTCTTTTGAAACCACAAAGTTAAGCACTGCCTCAGGGGTCCTAATAACCTATGTGACATTCAATTCAAGTTGGGAGGGAAGCCTGTAGGCAGGGCACGATGGGCAGATCACTTTGTAATGTAGCTGGATAGATAAATGAGACTTGAGTTATGGCAGTTGTCAGTCTCTCATCGTCCCTGCATGGGGAAGGAAATACATTTAGATAAGGGGAGCACCTGTGTATGGAGTCACTGCAGCACATGTTGGAGCAGAACTCGTGTGGTTCCATTTGATGAGCAGTACCATTGACTGAGGGCATCTGCCAGGCTGCTGCTAACCCAGGCTGAAGTGGGAGTGTTCACACATTGATTTTTAGCAGGTGAATTGTGGTGGTGCCTTAGATCACACAGGCTGCTTTTGTAGGATGCTGTGTTTTTCTCTTTTTCTTCTTTAAGTGAATGAAAGTGAGTCTCTGTCTGTGTCTACGTCCATATAATGTTACAGGTTGAAGGGGAAGGAAAAGCAGGTGAAAACCATGGAGGCCTTATTGGAAGAGAAGGAAAAGGAGATTGTCAAGAAAGGAGAATGTTTGCAGGTAAACTCCCTCGCTACTCTAGAGGGCAACAAAAGCTCTGTTGCAGTATTTCTGAATGCAGAAAGGTTGCGTTTGCAGTTCTAAATTCACCATTTATTTGTTTATTTATTCAAAGGGTCAGCAAGATACAATTGCACAGTTAACCAATAAAGTTCACGAGTTAGAACAACAGAACCTGCAACAGCTCCAACAGGTACGGCCTGCTGAGCAGATGCGATTCGGAAGCTGGGCTTAGCTGAACTGAAGGATATTGTTTGTTTATTCCCCAGCCCTCTCAAAGGTTTTGCCTTGGTTTCAGCCTGCAGATCAATTTTTAAGATCCTACTGACTAGATTGATAGTCTACAGTGCAGAGAACCCATTAGTTCTGCTGTCTTTATCCAAAGCAGATGTTAAGCAGATAACAAGTTGTGAGGGCTGTTCTTTAGCTTGGACGATGCTGTCATTAATGAGTGGCTTCAGTGGCCAGAAAGGTGGAAACTCCGTCCAAAGCACAACTGTGCCCTGGGCTGATGCTTTGATTACTTTCTTGACCTGTTAAATTTGCAACTATCTGGAATAGTTTGGGTCTGGATTTTCTGCGCTGGACTTGAAAGCAAGCAACTGGAAATCCTTGCAGTTGGTTGTTGACTTTGTGGAACATTTTCTTCCTGTCAGATGGTATTTTAGCTCACTTAAGAATTTTCTCATTGAAAGAGATGAGAAGCAGAGTTGCATTCTTGTTCTGGGTGGAATATTTGGCCCAGGGGAAAGGTGGGAGGGAGAGAAACTGACTGGTGTGAGGTTTAGAATTTATAGTGAAAGTCAACTTTTAGTCTTGGTATCTTTATTTTAATATTTATCTTCCAACCTGTGTCATGCCCCTGATTGTGCAAAGACTTGTTAACTTGATGGCTTTACTGTGCCATCAAGTGAGGCTGGGAATTCTTTGTTTGCCAGGTACCTGCTGCATCCCAAGTCCAGGACCTGGAGAGCCTGTGAGTATGCTTAGCCCTTTCCCAAGTGCCTGCTGATAACGTGCTCGCTGCTGCCTTTTGCTTAAACTGGAATGTAGGACGTGGTTTCAGGAATTTTATGGGCTTTGCTAGAGCAAACTGTTAGTGCTGATGGACGTGCAGCAGCCAGCGTGTCTGCTGCTCTGTGCAATCGCAGTCTGGCGTTTGCACAAGTAGTCACCCAAGGCTCCACTAAATAGCGAAGCTGCTGCTGCTGCTTGTGTTTAGTGATATTTCCTCCTTCTGTTTAGCTTGTTTAGAGTGTGTTTTGGAGTGCCCAGGGCCCATGGCGCATGGTGGGGTCAGTAAAGCAGTGAACAGATAGAACTTGCTGGTTTGGGTCCATGAGATGCAATAATCAGTTCTTCAGCTCCTGCTTGGTGAAAAATATTGCTGTGCTTTCCTCTGCTTTTGGCTCTGTCCAGCTGCCCTAAATCAGAGAAATACACAAAGGATTGTGCCAAAAAGGGCTCTCAGCATAGTTATCCCTATGTACTGCCTGCCCAACAGGGCTCCAGTACAGCCAGTCTGTGACACCTCGCGTATTGTCACCCTTGGGAGGTTGTGTCCCTGGCACCTGCTTCCGAGCAAGGTGGTTTGGAGGATTTGCCTGGGAGATCAATGGCTTCTCTCCCACTTCTGCTCTGGATCTGATGAGCTCAGTTGTGACTAACTGCATTTATTAACTAAGAAGTGAAATGTCTAGCTTACCCCAGGCTAGTTCTTAGCAGGTAAGTGTTTGCAGAACACATTCCTGCAGCTGACGTGTATTTTTTGTTAGTTTTCTTGGTTTATAGCCATAGCGTGATGCCTTCTTTTCCAGTGTGTGCTCTCCATGTGTCTGATGGTTGTAGATAGCAAACAAAGTTGAGCTGCTTGCTGCTGCTGGAGGCTCTGTGCCAGCTAGAGCATCTCTCCTTCTTTTTAGCCTTAATTCTTATTTATTATTGGTTTTTATTACTTTCAAAACTAATTCTGCAGGTTGAAAGGGGAAGAAGAACAAATGAACAAGTTGAAAGCTGTTTTGGAAGAGAAGGAGAGAGAAATTGCAAACCAAGTAAAACAGTTGCAGGTAAGGTTTTGATAGAATGGGCTGGTGTTGCAAATAGGGATGTATATGTTATATTTTTTTGTTTGTTTTAATAAAATTAATAAATAGTATTTCTCAAAAGTATTATTTCTTTTCTTTAAATAGGATGTGGAAAAGGAAAATGAATCATTTAAAGTTCAAATTCAAGAATTAAAGCAGGAGAACTGCCAACAGGTACAAGGGCAAGGCTGAAGGGTTGGCAAGATGCATGCATGGAAGACTAGTAGTTGTGTTGCCTGTGTCTATGCAGGGGTTGGATTGCTTTAAGATGTCTTTCCTGATGGTTGGATATCTGTTCCTGCTTCCCTTTAGTGTGTGGATTTGCAGACTTGTGTTATATCTTATGCTTGTGTTTCCCTCTGGCTGTCTGCCCTTATTTTTAGTGCGTCACCATCGGGATTTTTGGGCCAAAGGAGGTTAGACAGGATTCCCCTGAAGGGCCAGAGCGCTGCACTTGGTGTCGCAGCAATGATGGATTCACCAGGAGGATCCCCCTTTGCTGATGTGCTCCTCATGAGTTTCTAATCTGTTTGTAGGCATCTCTGGCTGCCCAAAGGGAGGAGCTTCTGCAAGTGTAAGTACTGCCATAAGTTGAATGCAATGAACACCCTGTTTTACTTATTGCTTGGAAAGCTTAAATAAATTTCAAAACAAAACAGGAACTTTGGTACCTAATAAAACCTTGAGCATGCAGGTTCTCCTCATGCTAATAACCTTCAATTGTGGTCCTCTGCAAACAGTACTTGCTCTATATGTTGTGCTTACAGTGCAAACAAGCCATGAGGGGTTTAATTTTAGGTGCATGTCAGCTCAGCTGTCTGAGGAGTCAGATATTAGGGATCCAAGCAAAACTAAGAAGCTCTTTTCCTACAGCCACAGTCTGGCAGAGGATTTTTGTTTGTACCACAGAACTGCCTGCTGGAAATCTCTTCCCAAGGCTTTCCTTGGGAGTAGAAGTGAGATACAACGCAGAGCTGAGCTGCAGTACTGATCTTTGTGGCAGCTTGTGGCCTGCCAGCTTACACTGTGCTGCACAAATTGCCATTGTCATGCATTTTGCCCACCTGAATTATTTTCTTTTAACTTAAGAGACTTAAGAATTGTGACCTAGGTACAAGAAAATGAATCTCCCATCCAGTGAGCAGTGCTCATCCTGAGACTTCATGCTGACTTAACGGCTGCAGTGCCTTTCCATGGCCTTGATAAATGTGCGCAGATGCCTGTTGCAGGCAAACAGCAGGTTTACAACAGCCTTCGTTCTGTCAGCCCGTGGTTCAGGGCGGTGGGAAGCAAGCAGTGCTGTCAGGTCAGCAAAAAGAGCCTTTTGAGCAGGTTGTATTGCTAGAATAGAAAACATGCTAACCCGTTGCAAAGGGAGGGTATCGGTGCTTCTTTGGCAACGTCCTAAATGTCTCCTCACTTGTTTGTGATTCTCTTTGGTAATTCAGTATTGCAGGGAAGGAGAGAGAAATCACCAGCCTCCAAAGCGAGCTCGCCTCTCAGAGAAATGCTTTCGAGCAGCAGAGGAAAAAGAACAACGTAAGGACCCCCTGCCACTACCCCTCAATGGAAAAAAAATGTGTCTGTGTGTGCAGCCCTACTGGATGCCTAGGGAATTTTTATATGAAAATAGTTTTCTGGTAACTGTCTGCCACATTGTGTGCCCTGAGGACTCTGCTTTCACCCTTGGGTATAAATAAGCATCCCCTACCTCCTGCTCCAGCTTTTACCAGCTTTTTCACTGGCTGCTTAACCTGTGAGTAAGGAGATTTGCTGGAAGACGCTTCTTGCAGCAAATTCTCACAACTTAATTCAGCCTTGTGAGCCCTATGGGGAAACATACCCATTCCCTAGGGAAGAGGGGAGGATTTGGGGGATGAAAGGAGGGTGTTCTGAGTTTCGTGATCAGTGTGTGCAGACATGGGATGAGGTTTTACCTTCAGGCCTCTCGGATCTGACTTTTCCCATTATGAAAAATCAGAATGAGGCACTTTCAGGAAAAGGACAAGGACAGTAAGTGTTTATTTTATGGTGGCCACTGACAGTGCAATACAGCTTGTTTGCAGCTGGAGGCAAAATATGTATCTTCCACCAGAGAGCTGCGATATTACCTCCCCTGAATGCATTACCTGTGCTGGGTGAGAGAATGGCATCCTTAAATCATTTACAAGGAGCTTATTAAAATAGAGAGTGTTTAGCTCATTTTTCTTTTCTTGATAGCCTAGAAAAGCCAGCAAATACCGCACAATAAGCCATATTGACTTAAAAAAATGACCCAGTGTGGAAGAAACACAGGAGGAAAATATTGAGAGCGTGTTGCTCTTGGCTTTTGAGCAAGTAATGCAGCTTAAGAGCTGAATTAAAGTAGAGGGAAAGTGGCTAGGTAGTCTCGGAAGATTGATGAGCTGGGCAGGCAGACTGTGTACGTGCACTTCCCATGGGCTCGTTTCCCAGGGAACTGCAAGGTTTAAGTGCCCTTCATCGTGCAGGCAGAAAGCTGGTCTCTGCTAAAGGCAGAACATGCCTGTAAATCCCAGCTTTCCGTGTGGTGGTTTTTTAACCATTTTTTCCCTCCCTGTTCAGTGGAAGAACTCATAGGTTAGGCAGGGAAAAATGTGAGGAAGGAAAACTGGTGTAGGTACCTGCTTGGATTTGGATGCTTAGTGCGGTGGATAACAAGATGCGGCTGTTTCCAAGTAGTCCTTTCCTTAAACTGGCTGCTGAGAGTTCAGAGGAGAGAGGAAAAAAATCAAAGTCCTGTTATCTTCTCTGCACAAGGCCACCAGCCTTCCTAGATAACAGCTGTGAGGCAGTTCCTTTATTTATTTATTTATCTATTTTAAAGAGTTTGCAGCCTTCAGGCGCTCGGGCCGATAGCTGCGAGCTTTTGCATGATGGCATCTTGTGGCGTACACGTTTGATGACCTTGCCAAGAAAGACATGGGAGCAGAGCACGGCACGGCGCCGTCCGCGCGCTGCCCTCGTCGCCGGCGGCATTCCCGAGCCTTCCAGGCTGCCCGGGGAGCCGGTTTTAATTCCGAAGGGGGGTAAAAGCTGCAAAATACAGCCCCAAACTCTGCCTTTCCCTGGGCAGCCCTGGTTTTCAGGGCTGCGCTGAGGCACGAGGACCTGGATCCGGCGGCGGGATGGAGGCGTCGATGTTTTACGCTGCCATGTGTATTTGGGTCCATTCTGGGGTCTGCACCGCGACATGCCTAACACTCTGTTGTGCAATCTGTGGTTTGGTGTCTGTGTTCCTCACTACTTTTATGAACACTTCCCTCTTTCTTCTCACACGTGCAGTCAAAGTGTGGGGTTGTGAGCGCAGTTCAGGGGCCCTCGCATCGGTTTTGGATATGGGGAACAGCTGGGCACAAATTGGCACTTTTTCCATTCAAACTCTAGAGCATCGCTCCTATTTTTGCTAGCGTACGTCATCCTGCCCAGCAAAATCGTCTTGCAGGAACCAGCATTTAAATGCAAATGATGGGATGTAATGCAAAATATATCTCTGAAGTAAAAGCGGAAACAGTTTGAATATTGGCTGAACTGAAATCATTCTTTCTAAAAATGATTAGGAGCTTCGGGAGAAAAACTGGAAAGCCATGGAAGCATTGGCATCAACTGAAAAAATGCTGCAGGACAAAGTGAACAAGACTGCCAAGGTTGTAATGTTGACCGCTAGAAATGATGCGTTAAGCTAGAAGCAGATCTGCAGCTGTTTATTTATTTTTTATTTTTTAAATCAGATGGAGGCGTTTAACTTTTACTGCAATTTAAATATAGTCTGTTCTGAGTGGTCATTCATATACTCTCACCTCTGCTTCTTCCTGTTGTCTTTAGGTTTCTTTTATTTTCCCTTAATTTGTGGGCCTGCTGATTTGATTTCTGTTTGCGTAATTGTTAGAGCTGTCGTGAATCTCTTCTCTTTGTGGGGAGCCCTAGCGAGGAGCTGGGCTGGTGAGCAGCCTCCTTTGATCCCCCGGCCTTTCTCTGGGCTTGAATAAATTTAGTGGACCCATGAAGAGCTGGGACGAGATCATTATTTAAGAAACAAGGAGCTTCTCAGGGAAGTAAAGGAACTTCACAGCGGTGAATTTCCTCCTTGGAAGTACCTTCATAGACCCTGTTGGACCCGGTGGTTAAAGTGATACGGGGAGCGAGTCATTCTGCAAAGCGCTTGTATTTGTTATGAGCCTGATCTGGGGTTAATTGTCATCGTTCAAAATTCAAAAAAGCATCAAAATAACCTTAAAATGCAAGTCGTGTAGCCAGGAGCAGTGAGCACTGCCGTGGCCTTACGTGTTGGGGTCTCCAAGACTCTTGGTATTTCCAAGACTCCACTCTGGGCTCAGCCCAGTGCTTGGAGAATTTGTGTAACTGCTTTTGCTGTGTCTTAAATGCCTGTCTGTTTTCTCTTGCAGTCTAAAGGTTTTGATTAAACAACCTGAGTTGCCCCAAACTAACACACTTAGCCCAGTTCTGCAGCCTGGTGTCTCCTGTCTGATTCTGTCTCTGCATCTCAACCTACTAATGCCACTGCGGGCTCTTGCAGTAGAGGAACTCAGTAACACTGACATTAAATAAAAATAAAATCAAATACTAGTGAGGGATGTACCGTGAAGGTTGCCTTATGCATATAGGGGTCCCAGTTCTCTATATTTAAACTTAAACTTGGAGTCCCAGTGCAATGTGCGTGGAGCAAAATAAGCCCATCTGCCCCGAGCACAGCAAACAAACATCCCCGGGCTGGTTGTCTTTTAATGCTAAATAAATTTCAAAGTAACTAGAGATCTGTGGTGTCTCGTGGCTCTGCGGATCTTTTTTTAGCTTGCAGAGCGATGACAGAGCAAAGCTGGAGATTGTCACACAGCTCTAATAATTCCTACCCATTCCATCCGAGCTTGGGGAAGGAGGATGAGAGGGTCTCCCTGTTAAGCACTTAACAGTAATATTTATAAGATGCAATATTGCTTTCTTGGCCTGGTTCAAATGTGCATTGACACAAATTTTTTCTTTTGACTTTAATTCTGTTTTTAATGCAATGATGTTGATTTATAGTGATTTTTTTTTTCCACCAGAAATTTGCTTAGAACAAGTATATGTTCCTCAAATATTGATCAATCAAACTTCTTGGTTTTGAGATATTGCTCAGTGTTTTTGAGTGCAAGCATTGGTGTGATCTATGAATACAGCTACCCAGCACCAGTTAGTTTGTATTGTAAGTGGTGGTGTAAAATCTGTAGGAACAGGCTAGCTTGGAGGTGATGGATAATAGCTAAAGAGCATGAAAAAAATGTGAAGGCCAAAATCTGAAGCAATTTAGTGTCATTTTTTGAATCAAGTTACTGGCAAAGTTAGAGAAGGTAGAGCCTTTCTCACGCAAAAAAAAAGACTTTTCTAGGTTCAACTTTAGGCCTAGAGGAGGGTGTTGCCAGGTGCCGTGTGTGTCCCAGCTTCATGTGAGCCCTTCTCTTGCTTTAGGAGAGGCAACAGCATTTGGAAGCTGCCGAGATGGAGACGCGAGAACTTCTCCAGAAGCTCTTCCCGAAAATGTCCCTTCCTTCGAACGTGGTAAGAGAAGCAGCTTTTTGCCCTAAGATGTTTGCAGAGCAAAATGCCTCTTCTGCTGGCCCTGTGTGTACTTGCCACCAGCAAAAAGTTTGCTCTTGAGAACAGACAATTACATTAAGTGTTAAAAAAGACAGCAATCCCCATCTTACCGTGTTACTGTTATCTTGTTTTTTACCTCACTATCATCTGTTTCATCTGCCTGTGTTATCTTGTCTCTAAGGCAGTAAAGTTTCAAGAGCAGATAGTCTGCTGGGTGTTTATTCCCCGTCTGGGTGCAGTGGGAATCTCCTTTCCCAATAGCCGCTGAACATCCTTTCCCGGGGGACTTTGCTGCCTCTAGGGCAGTTAATGTAGCTCGGAAGTGTGAATTTTATTCTCAGGGTCTCTTTGAAGATCCCTGACTTCTAGTTTTGGATTCTTGTTGACTTGTGAAGGAAACTTGTGTTTGCCCGGTTTAGGGTATGTGACTGTTGTGAGCAGGGGCTAGAAATCCAGCTCTGGGGTTGACTTGTAATATGCCCTAAAGAGCTTTTGAATGCTCTTACTTAAGTATTCTCCATGTTTTGAAGTTAGTGTCGTGATACCTCAAAAAATGACTTTATTTTTTATTCAATCCATCTTCCTGGTGAATCCCCTGAAATCCCACTGAAAGAACCACTTTAACTATTCATGTATTTTTGGAAAACCTGTTTTTAATATTTGTCTTGGAGCCCCGGCACTTGCAGGTGGACCTTTGTGACCCGGCTGGATGTCAGTAGCTCCAAGCCCCTGCGAGCTGTGTCTCTCCTGTACTTTGTATTCCTGGATTGCTGCCGTGGGCTGTCAGCTCGGTTTGCCCATGTGCAGTGCGAGATGAACAACTCCTGGAGTACGTTGGCTTGGGGAATTCGAGTGCTGAAATGCTCTTCCATAATCCTGCAGTTGGGAGACGGATGTGCTGGGGATAAATTTATGGAGGTTGCTTGTAGCCCTAACTGTGTATTTCCCAACAGAGTCATAGTGAATGGATGTGCGGGTTTGAAAAAATGGCTAAGGAATATCTGAGAGGAGCCTCGGGATCTGAAGAGGTCAAGGTAAGCACGAGTAATGAAGAGCTTCCTTGTACATGATTTCCAAGATTTATAGCATTAAACGTGCTCTGCATTGCAAGATTCACATGGGTCAACAGGTGATTAAAAAAAACTTTTATAAATATTTGCATCTTTTAAGTAAGGAATGTGTTTGAAAATCATAGGATGTTGTGGAGTTGTGAAAACGTTAATGAAATAAAAATCCCTCATTCCTTTCCAAGTATATGGTTTGTTTTCAGGCAGTCATCAAATGACTCTAGTAACTAGTGAGACGGCTGTGACTGGGTAGTGAAAAGTTGCACTTGATAGTGGTGTCTGCGTGGGATGGAAAGGAAAACTGATGTAAATAACAACAGCTTGTGACCATAAGATAGAGAGCAGAGCTCAAATCTAAGAGCTGGGCTGCAACTGCTGGTCTCTCTCCTCCTTTGGCAGGCTGTGGAGCAGAAGTTGAAGGAGGCTGAGGGAATGAACGCGCTATTGCAGCTGGACTGTGAGAAGTACAAGGCGGTGCTGGCAGAGACGGTAAGCGCCACCCGTGCCCGCACGGACCCCGTGACGCTGCCTTCCTCCTGTTCAATGTTCAAATTTCCCCTCTTCCTAGGAGGGGATTTTGCAAAGGCTACAGAGGAGCGTGGAAGAGGAAGAGAGTAAATGGAAGATAAAAGTTGAAGAGTCGCAAAAGGAACTGAAGCAGGTGAGGCTGAAGAAATGTCTTTTGGCATGGCCAGGTGACTTCTGTTTGAGGTCAGAGGGTGTTTGAGTGGGTGAAAAGGTGAAGTCAGTCAGCAATGGGTAAAATATCTGTTTTTGGGACAATAGGGCTTTGTGCTGAGATGCTTTGTTTCATGCTGAGCAGTGATTTTTGCTCTTTTTTGAGGGACATCTTTGTAAAAATAAAAACCCTTAGAAATGAGGGAATGGTTATGTTTGGGTTTGTGGGTAATTTCAGCTGCCATCGTTAGAGCAGTGAGAACAAGCAGCACAAGTGTGAGGTCTTTAACTGGTCTGTTAGTCCTTGGCACACACTTTTGCAGGTGATGCAGGAAGCAGGCAAATAGTGCGTGATAATAATAATGCCAGGTGGGGTAGGAATAGTCCAGGAGGCAGGAAAATAGATGTGATCCACTAATGTGCCCAGGAGTAAAAATGTTTCTGATCCTGGCAACTCAAACTGTGCTTGTTAGCCAGCCCTTTTTAAAAAGTCAATTTGTGAAGAGATAAAGGCTGTTTTGCAGAAAGGTTTAAATATCCTATAATCATAAGCAGTTTTTTGAAGATGCTAAACTAGCACTTAAAATCCATTATGGTCAACTAATTACACTTGAAATTGCCCGCAGAGCTTTTCTTTTTGGGAAGGCTCTGTTGTTAGCACAAGTGGCAGGAGAAAAGCCTTTTATGTTTCTTTCCCAATCTAGAGTTAAAGTAGGTCGAAGTGATTTGTTTGTTTGTTTTGCAAGAAATTTCTTAACTAATTCTGCTTTGCAAATTCGGGTGCCAAGGTGTGAGCCTGAAACAAACATATAGATGAATTAAAAACCTTTTGTTTTGAGGAACTTTATAGCAGGCTGTCAGCTCTTGAACTATAGATATGCTACCATCTGCTATGCTTACGTAGTCTCTCGTGTGGCTAAATATGCTGGGTTTAGCTGTGTGCAGCTTGTGAACGCAGACTATCTTCTCTGTAAAGTGACTATAAAGGATATTTCCCTTGCTGCAAATAACAGACCAGTAGTTTAGTCCTTGTATGCCAAATAGTTGTCATCTAACTCCCAGTAAATGTCAAAGAACTCTGTATTGGCGGAAAGACGGGAGAGATGTGAGTGTGTTATAATGAAGACTCAATATATTGAGTTATTTGGAGGTCTTGTTTTATTTGCAGACACTGTGATTTTGTTGTGCTTAATGTTTTTATAGAAGGAAGTCTGTGTGCATTGGAGAGTTTGACTTAGACCGGCCTCATTAAATGCTGTATTTTTCTTCCTCAAACTGCAGTTACGCTCTTCGGTCGTTCCTTTGGAGCACGAGATGGAGAGGTTAAAGGAAGAAATCAAAGAAGTTGAAACTGTACGTACAGATATTTCTTTCCTTTAAAACTCAGAACACAAAGCATATTTTCCAGTTTGTACGTTTTGGGGCCTCTGTCTTGCATGTAGCACAGTTTGTGTTGTAGTTTAGTTGAAACTTTTTGTTTGACGTGTTTCAAGAGGCAGGTGGATAAAGCTGAGCCCCAGGAAGTTTCTTTTTTAGTTTAATTCTTTATTTATTTATTTTAACATTTCACTTCTTGTCCACTGGAGGCTGCAAAGTGAGGCCTTGTTTGGGAGGCCAAGCAGTTTACTTTGATGTATCTGCTTTTTGATGATCTTGGGCTTGATTCTTTTATGTTCAAAAATCATGTTATTTTTGAAGTGTAACAGTTTAAATCTGTGCATTGTGCGATTGCCAGGTTTGAAATGCTCTCTAAATGTCACGGAGTATTTGATGCAGACTTGTCGCTAATAATAAATTAAGAAAGCATACTGTAAGGTGAAGACTTTGAAAATGTCTTTTTTAACTCTGTTTTTCTGTTTCTAGCTTAAAAAAGAGAGAGAACATTTGGAAAGTGAACTAGAAAAGGCAGAAATAGAACGATCTACTTATGTTTCAGAAGTCAGAGAGGTAAACATAATTGACCAAACTGTCCTTTTTCTTTTGGTTACCAGTTAACTGGCAGACTAATTGGTGCTTAGCCTCTATGGCTGAGGGGTTTGAATGCTCGTGACCTTAGGGTAGGCTGACACACTGATAACTGAGCAGAAAACAGGTGGGCATCCTAAGGAGACAAATCCTAAACCTCTAAACTTCATTTCAGCTCAAAGATCTCTTGACTGAATTGCAGAAAAAACTTGATGATTCATATTCTGAAGCAGTAAGACAGAATGAAGAGTTAAATTTGGTAAGAAGCCTGTTCTCCGCTGGGCACACACTAGGCTCCCAGCATACTTACGAAGCGGAGACTTATTTCAAATCCTGTCTGTTCTGCTAACCTCTTCAGCTTGATATTTTTGTCCATTGCAATCATTTATGTAGTCTGACTTTTACAATTTGTCTCTCTCTGCTCCTAACAATAGCATGTCTGGTTCTTGAGGGTTTTTTTTCCCAAAGTCTTTAGGACTTTCATCCCTGAAACTTCTTCAAAATCAATGTTTTCTACAGCGTAGACAAGTGTAGCTGCAAATATAATGTCCCTGGGGCAATAGAAGTTGTGCTCTCATCAGCTCAATTTGAGGATTATCCTCTGGGCTCTCAAAGCTTTTGAGGATACAACTTTGATGTCCGTGTAAGCCTGACAGCAGAGAGCCTCTTCTGTGCTGCTTTGTACATACAGAAATCAGTCAAAACAACATTAGGTTTGTTCTGAGCATCCAGCCACTAAGCAGTCGGCCTCCTGAGGTGGCAGAACGACTGTTCTGGGTTGTGGCACACATCACACAGGATGTATTTTGGCTGGATATGCTCTTTGGCATTTAATGTTCCTAAAGCAAACTTCTCAAGAAGCAGCTGAATCAAGTGTTGCCAGACCTACAGCCCCAAAGATGCATGATTTTACAGTCCGAGTCCTTTCGGTTCTCCTGTTTCCAGAATAACGTGGGGCTTTTTTGAGGCTGCAGGAGCAATCTGGTCCTTCCTCTGCTTGTGTTGAGTCAATCTCGCTTCATGCTCTTGAGCCAGAATGAGAGAAGGCTCTTTTTTTGTCACTACGTCCTTGCTGATGGATGGGACAACCTGTCACTGCTGGCCAAGCTGTTAGCCTTGTTAGGGAACCACTACTAATGTAACTGCATTAAAATAGTTGATTTAAACTTGGGTCGATATGACTATTTTTTAGTGTGCTAGGCAAGCCTAGTATAGCATTGATTAACATCCTATTTCAGCAACCGAAGCCTCTTGCTTTAAAAGCAAAGAAAATGGGAATTGAATGCATATCTTCGAGTTAATCAGCAAGTGCCAACCCCTCGAATATAAGAGGCAACGCTCTGTTATGTCTCTAACAACAAAAGCTTGAAAAGCCGAGCTCCCTAGCAGGGCAGCTTGACTCCGCAGCCTGGTGGTGCCGTGTTGGTAGGAGCGTGCAGGCTGCTTGGGAATGCTGGCAAGTTTACACGACTGCTTTTGTAGTGGGAAGGAGACCGAGGAAGGGAAGCGATGGGATTGCAGGATTTCCCTCTGACTTGTAAGGTGAGTGGGGAGAGAAGACAGAGCTGCAGAGGAGCCTGCTGGTACTTGCATGAGCTGTAGAAAAACAGCATGCACCAGCCCAGGTGTTACAATGAGGGAAACCTTCCAAATCCAAGACAGATATAATGCAGGAGGTTGGAATTAGTGGGAAATCAGCACTCTGAGTACCTTATTGTTCGCTTCTTTAATCCCCTGCTGGTTCCCAAGCGGATTGACAGCAGGAACAGTGAACATTAGTGCGGTGCTCTTCAGAGGCACAAATCCAACAAAATTGGCACTCCAGCTTCTTGTTAGCGTTCTTATTTGGGGCTCGAGTTTTAAGTGCTGTGGCTGGTTCTGTGCGCTGTGTGGAAGAGCCATCAAAATATTCTTAAAAAATGTTTATATCCTTTCTTTGGAAGGCTCTATATTAAGGAAAGCCGGTAGAAAGGATTCACCCCTCTTGACTGAAATAGTTTCACTTTTTGCGTTGAGTCTAAACACAATCGACAATTTAATATATCCCTGTCAGTGATTCGTTCCTTAATGCGACATTAACAGACTGGTTAAGTCAACGTTGTAATAAATGGCGCTTTATTAAGATGACAAGTAGAATTTTTAGTTTATTCAGCAGTAAAGTGACTATTTGGCCTGAATTAGGCAGATGACAGTTTACATTTTTGCATATTTGTTGTCAATTAAGGTGAAGTCTGGATCGACTTTTGATAGGAATGCTAGAGAGGTTAAAGAATATTCAGAATTGATTATATTCTTTTTGGCAATATAGTTTAAAAGTTGAAAACTCTTGTAATCAAGTTGATGCTAACCCTGTCTTTTTTTCTGTAGTTTCCATTCTTTACGTTTACTTTTACAGATGGGGTTTCTCTCTTCCTTGACTGTCCTAGTAAACCTCATCATACCTGTTGACTAATCCAGTGTGTGTAATTGTTAATAATTGTACTCCCTCTGCAGTCAGTGTGTGCTGGGTTAATCCCCAAGGGAGAGGAATTAAAGTGGGCAGGGGGGAACTGATCTTCTTTTTTTTTTTTTTACTATTTTACAGCTGAAAACCCAATTAAATGAAACACTATCAAAACTCAAAATCGATCAAAATGAGAGGCAGAAGGTTGCTGGTGACTTGCCCAAGGTAAATACAATCTTTTAACAGTCACAGAGTTAAATATGGGAGAAACTGTTGTGATTTAGCAGTCCTGGTTTAGCAGTGCTGGATAATGAGGTTCCCTGTGGGATTTTTGCTCCACTTACTGGTGCCCCAGGTGACTGTGGCTGTGGATGGAAGAGCTGATGTGAGATACTTGTCTACTCAAATAATAAAATGTCTCAAACAGCTCTGTTTAATTCTCCTTCTTGAAAGCATCTCATGTTCATGATAATTCTGTGCCAATGAGAATGATTTAGGGCTGACTGAACATTTCTTAAATAAAGCAACCCAACAAGGAAAAAAATACATGCCTGGGTCTCCTTGTCACTGTATATTGGAATGCTTAAATCCATTCTCAAACCCGTAGTTAGAGGTTTAACGCCTCCTTGTCCCTTCAGCAATGCTGTTTTCTTGGCCACGAGCACAACATATAAGTGTTGGAAGCAACATATGAAGTGTGAGTCTAGTTGGGTGGTTTTAGTAAGGCAGGTTGCTAGTGCTTTGGTTTTAACAGCAGCTTTTAGATGCCTTCTGGAGCCAGTCTGTCTCTTGGGTTACTCCAAGAGCTGTTGGTCGTGGATGAATGGACTTGCTGACTAGATTGGTTCTGGCCTTGGTGGCATTTTGCCTGCCTCGAAAGGTGATCCCTGAGGCTGAACTGTTTTCATCAAAAGCAGAAGCTGAGACAGCAAGTCAGCAATGTAACTGAAGAAGGAAAGTGGCAGAAAGGGAAGTGAGGAGGAGGTCAGGTTGGGCTCCATCCCTGCGGAATGGGAAGGAGTGGATGCTGAGGGAGAGCTGGGGCTGGGGACAAATGGTCGCAGAAGCACTGGGAAAGGGTTGAAAGGTAAAGGAGCCCTGTTGAGATGAGGTATTTGCAGCACTTTGCGCATATGTCAACCTCAACTGCTGTGCCGATATCCCTGGTTTGTGCTGATCTGTGTAAATGCAGATTTGCAGTCAGGATTTGGGATACCTGTCTGTGCTACACTCTAATATAGAAAAAAATGCTGTGCAGTTTTTACCTAATAACTGATGTGAGGCTGTTAAAGCATCCCCCTAGAATTGCTTTCCAGTGTAGACAGGCTGACATGCAACATGCAGATTGTAAGCAGACATGTCAATCTCAGGAAAAATGCGTTAGTCCCCTGAGTGAGTCTGGCATAAAACAGATTTCCTCCCAGAACAATGATTTCCTCTGCCTCTAGTGCTCGTAGAGAGACAGGATTTTGCCTTTTCAGCCTTTGCTAGTTGTTGTCTTCTCTGTGTTCCCCCTACAGGCCCAGGAGTCTTTGGCATCTCTGGAGAGAGAAATTGGAAAGGCTGTTGGGGATACCAACGTTATCGAGAACAGCGATGTTTGCACGGAGTCGGTGAGTATTTCCTTGGAGTCCATCCCTGGGGGCCTGCAAATCTCACGTGAATTATGTATTTTGGGAAGCGAGCTGCAGCCAAGGAGCAGGACACGTGTTGCTGACAGTAAATTAAGCCCTGATGAAGTTTCCTAGTTTACAGCTCATCACTGTGGGGTTTTGGAGCTGTGTCCTGGGGTTGCAGATGTTTTTCTAAGTATTGGGAGTTCTGCTGTCATCTGGATCGTCACTCTGTCCCGTGTCTCATGTTTGCAAAGAGGGAAGGAATTTGCTGCATGAGACCTGGGCTTCCAAAGGGCTCTTGGCTTGGTGTAGGCAAAAGTGGGGAGAGGATGGGGAAGAGCCCCAGACTTGTTTGCTCATCATAGGAGGTTAAAAATAAATCTGCTTGTTACTAAAAGAGCCTCAAATAGTAAGTGTTGGGCTGGCATTTGCTGGTGTCTAATGCTGGAGGAAGATGTCTTGGGGTGTGTTGGTGGTGTTGGCCATGTGGACTCGTGTCAAAAATTGCAGTATGGACAAGAGCTTCTTCCTAGCATTAGGTAGGTGCCCAAATTGAGGTTGAGCTGACCCAGATTCCTAGGAATTCTTTTGCTGACCATGACCTGGTCCAGCAGGAAGATCTTACTAGTCTGAGCTGACCATGACCTGGTCCAGCAGGAAGATCTTACTAGTCTGAGCTCGAGCAAGCAGCAACAGTGAGCCGTGCCTTGTGCAGGGGGTGCCTGACTCTCTAGACCAAGGGAGATTTTATATCCTCCAGCAAAGGGGTTGCACTTCTTGGGTCTGGAGTTGGGGCTGGCATGGTCTGCTTTCACCTGCTCATGTAACTCACCTGTGAAGCCTGTGGTTCCTGCTGCTCTGCATGACTGCGGAGCTGCTTGTGTCACCAGTGCTTGAGACCTGGGTTCAGAAACTGGGAAACTGTCTCTGGAAACCAGAGTTTTGCCATCAGCTTCAGTGTAGCTTTCCAGGAGGCAACTGAGGAGTAGAAGGCTAAAACGGATTTGTCTTCCCAGCACATTTGAAACAGCTAAGTGGTATCAATGGAACTCGTTACCCATTTTCTTCTGACGGATCGAGTGGAAGGAAATGCTGTAGTCTGAGCAGGAGAGGAGCACTTGCTTGTAAGACAAATAATTTATATCGACTCCTTTTAGCGGCTGAAAATAAGCAGCTTCATCAGCTGTGAGAGGAGGTTTGGGGTTTTCTAAGAAACACTATAGAAAAACCTCTGCCTCTGGAGCCATTAGCAGAAATGAAATGGCTTTTCTGCAGAGGGATCAGTCGGGGAGGCTCTTGGCTGTTGCGTTGTGGTTTAACCATGCCAAGAGCTGGAAATGCAGCTGGGCCTTGGGGACCGCTCGTGTTGCATCCGTGAGCTGGTTTCCTGGATGGGGTGTTTGATTTGCTGAGCCCTGCCTTGTGCTGCCAGCAGGAGAGGAGGCGGCTGGTGATGGTGAGTGGCACTGGGTGCTCCCTGTCCCATCTGCAGTGGGTGCAGAGGAAGAGTCCTCCAAAAGCCCAAGCCAACCTGCTTGCCCTCTGCAATGCCCTTGCCATGACCTGCTTTGTCTTTATGGATGGGGACTGACTGAAGAGCAGCACAGATTGCTCAGGGAGCTTGGAGATGTCTCCCACTTTGCCCAAACCTGGGGCAGGGCTGGTAGAACAGGCTGAGTGGGGAGAGAGCCTTCACCCTGCGCATCTGCCTCTGCTTGGAGCTCTGCGTCTCATCAGCTCTGCAGCTGCGACAGCAGCACAGGCTGGGCCTAACTGCTGCTCTGCCAGCAGCAGGACACAGGGACTGCCGGCTGGGCTGCACTTTCCTATGAGTGAGCGGAGCCTGTTTAGTCTGGAGAAGAGAAGGCTGAGAGGGATCTGATCAACATGCGCAAGTACCTGGGGGCAGAGAGCAGGGAGGACGGGGCCAGGCTCTGCTCGGGGGTGCCCGGTGACAGCACGAGGGGT
>JAWLRI010000086.1:3046712-3080919 GCA_034781795.1 Crypturellus tataupa
TCCTTGCAAGGGGCAAGGGGAGGGTTTGGACAACAACAGACTTGGCGCTTGGGGTCTCGGGGCTGCACCGCTTCCCAAAGCCAGGGGAGATGGGGGTGATTTACCTGAATCCAAGCGGCTCTGCATAAACAAGGCCATAAATACCGCCTGCCGGGGAAGGATCACGTAGGGCTCCTTCCTGCGCCAGGGGATTTATTGCCTGGCGCGCAGACTGGAGCCGCGAGACGGTGCCGTTTGGTCCTGCGCGGCGTCCGCTCCACGGAGCCTCCTGGGTTGGACATCCACGCAATATCTGAGCAATCCTGGTGCTGAGCCCTGTTGGGGGTGTTGGGATGCCTCTAAGGCCAAACCCTGCTCTTATTTTCCCCCTAAACTGGCAAAACGTGAGCAAATCTGTTACTGGGAGGGATTGTGTGCGCTCTGCTGCTCCAGAGCCAGCTCTGGCCACGGATATCAGAGAAACGGGGGTGTCTGTGCTTGTAAAAAAAGCAAAACCCACAGAAAAACAACTTCTGCCACCAACACGGGGCTCCTGCACAATGAGGGTCCTGCAGCTGAGCAGCAGCTGAGACGACGCGGGGAGCTGCAGCATCCCCGCTGAATCCATGGATGTGGCCGGATCCCTTCGCCCGGAGACGGGTGCCAAGAGGAGCGGCGGCGCCGCGAGCCCGGCTCCCATCTGGGCTGCCTTATCGGGCCCGGCGCAGCCCCGCGTGTCGCATTGGCATGGAAATCGCATTAATTGCGCTCGCTCCGGCTGCGCTTTTGGGAGCAGACAGCGGCCGAGGCGGGGAAAAAAAGCAGCATCTCGTTTGCATGCTGATAAGGCGCAGCTGAAAAATGATGCCTTCTAATGAATAAAATATGTGTAACTGGTCCGGCTTGATATTAGCATTAAAGTGTTAATCACTTTGGCATACAAGTTTATAGCGCTGAGTAAATTTGTCTTCAAAGGGGCCCGAAACAGAAATCGATGCTCCTGGACTGCCATAGCAACACGGAGACGTCTTCATTGTGTTCCTTGGTCGGAAAGCAGGTGCCAGCTCCTAATTAAAACCTAATTTGCAATTTGTGTCTCATTCAGGGTTTTCCCGGCGACTCGGATGGCCGATACGGCGGCGACCGATAACCGGCAACAAGGCTTGAAAGCCCTGATGGAAATTCATCCTCCCCCGGGGCTGAGCGAAGGGGCCAGGGGTTGTGTTGAGCCGTGTGTGCGTCACTGGGGGTTGTTCACAGTGAGGGAAGAGGCACAGGGATCCGGCCATGGAAAGGCAGATTCCCAAATTCTCCTCAGCTGCTAATCGCCTTCCGCAGGGATTGGGGTCCCTCTGGTTGGGCTGCAATTAACGGCAGGTAACTCCCAAGTGATAGAGCATAGATAGAGTGATAGAGTGTCCTGCTCTTTCCTTCTCCCTGTGGATCTCCTTGGCATGGAGCCTCCCTGACCATCACACGCATCTTCAGCAGCTGCAAACGTCTTTCCAGGTCGGCATAAGAAAGAGCCAGGAAATGGGCATTACGCGCTCGGAGCCTGGAGCAACCGGCTGGACCTGGAACACCCGGCACAAATGGAAAAAAAAATAGAGAAACCCACCCACAACGTGGGGCACATAACAGGAAAGGAGCAGCCTGCGGCTTTGTCCACCTATTCCTATCGCCGGGTGGAAAATCCCGGGCTGCAGGATCCAGCCTCCTTCCTGCCCGCTCCGGGATGCCCTGCTGGGCTTATCCTGTTTACGCCGAGCTCAGCTCTCCCTCCGGTCTAGTCTAGGGGCAATAGTCAGGGAATGAAGAATTGGTGAATATTGGGGTTTGGGGCACAATTGGTGAATATTGGTGATGAAGAATTGGGGAATATTGGGCCCGATCCCATATTGGGATGCTCCTATCCCTTGGGATGCTCCGTGCCGCCTTCCCGTGCCTCCCTGCGATGGTTTTGCACCAAGAGCAGCAATTCAGCTTCTGGGGCTGCTGCCAGCCCGAGCTCCGGTTTGTTCTAGCCCAAACGTCCCCAACCACATGATAAATATTATCGGTGTCATTAAAACCCAAGACGGGAGCCAGAAACGTTGGGAAAACCCTGCTAGGGCATTAGGGTAAGCGCTTTAGCGCAGCACCAGGGACAGGGCGCTCTGTTCCTGCTGCAGCCGGTGCCATTCCCGCTCCGGAACCTGGATCACCGGGATGTGCATGGGGGCTGGTGCCCGGTTGTCCCTGGCACGAGGCCGTGCAGCACCCGGTGTCCCAACGGAGGGGATCAGGAGGTGCCGTGAGCGCACGCACACCCTATATATCTGCACGAGCAATATTTGTTAGTGCCCGTTTGCATTAAAACATAAGCGAAGGAGTAGAATGGGGTGTCGCGTTTCTGCACAAACAAGAGCAGGGCAATTCCCATGGCCGGGGTGGGCGGTCAAAGTGCCCTGGGGCAGCACCAACCCCCTTGGGTCCCCTTGGGCATCACCAATTGCCACAGAAGTATGGGAGAAACGGGGGTAAATGTCCATTTCTGACGGCATCCCCAGCCCCAGGGTGGGTTTTCCCCCAACCCATAGGTTTCCCCGTGCTGAGCCCCGCAGTGAAATCCTCCCATTTTATTTTTTATTATTTAAAGTGTATTAAAACACTTTTTTTCTGCCTGATGCTCCCCCAGCTGCCTTTTGTTTTAGCAGGCAAATTCGGTCCATAAATCCCCGCTTAACTTCTCGCTGACCCCAGCTTTACGGCTCCTCCTTTGCGGGAGGAAGGATGATACCAACGGCCTCGCGAGGTCAGTGCAGCCTGGGGCAGAGGGCTGCAACCCAGGGCAGGGAAAGCCCTGTCAAGCTGAGTGAAAATTATTTCTGGGCGCAGCTGCTTTTGAATTAAACTGGGCGGCCGTATCCTCATTTGGTGTCTGAGAAGACGCGCAGATCCCCAGTTTTGTGTGGGGCAGAGAGAGCAGATGGGAGCTGTAAAACCTGATGGAGCGAGTGTATCTCCCTGCAGGCTCCATCTCCTGCTTTGGAGGGATCTTTGCATGAGTGGGATTGGGGATCCCTGATGTTTCTGAGCTGGGGGATCTCCAGCCTCGATGGTCCCATCACGTCTGTGCCAGGGCTGCAACCCAGCCTTGGGCACCTGCCTTGGCCTGGGCTGCAGCCGGCCACGGAAATGAATAATTTCTCTAAATGCTGCTAATTCTACTCAACTCAGAGCTGCCCCTTCCTTAGGGAAGGAGCGATACGGGAGAGATTTTATCAGAACTTTTATCCACCCATGGGGCTACAATGTAGAGTTTAGCTCTTGTGCCCAGCTGTCCCTAGACCACAGCTGGGTTTGGACCTGCAGTTTATACTGATGTCTCATCTGGATTCCAGCTTTTAGCAACCTGGTTCTGATCCAGGTTAGTCTGCAGGGTGGGTTAGTGTTTCTCTTTCTGCCTTATTTCCAGTTCTAATCACCGTGTTACCTGGAGAAGAGCTATGGCCCTGCTGAAGACTTGGAGGAACTTGGCATTGATGGCATATCCAGAACTTCTGGAGGGGATTAGACACTGCATCCACCCTCAGGAGACTTCAAATGCAGCTGCAATTACTTTAGACACCTTTTTTTAGGCATTTATATCGTCATCTTGGTGTCTTCTTTAATGCTGCCAAACAAAAACCGTCTCCCAAGTCACGAGGGGGAACTTGAGCCCAAGAGCTAATTGACTCCGCTGAAGGAAGACACTTTTATGGCCCGTTTGTTGGTGCTATAAAACCAGTCTGGAATAATGAGGCTCGTGAAAGGGTAGGACCTAAGCTATAAAACGCCCTGATTAAAGTTGTACCATAAATCAGGACAGAGCTCGCCTTTTCCTAAGGATCTGCATGCGACCAGGTAGGGAATTGAGGCGGGAAAGATTGATTTGTGGAGGGGGAAGGAATTAGCTTGGTTTAAACCTCTGTTATACAACGTGTACTTGGGTCCAGCTCAAATGCCAGGTACAAAATACACCGGAGGGGAATAGAAAACCTGAGCTGCAGCCCTGCTCCGTCACAGCATGGGTCACTTGGGGGGGGGGGATAAAATTCTCTTCGTTCTGAAGAAATTCGCTGAATTTTTGCACTCTTTTTCCCCTAATCCACAAAGCTGCAGGGTCTCCAGCAAGATGTGGGCACCCTGAGACTGCATTAGGTGCCTGAAGCCCAAATTTTCCAAGCCCGTGGCAGTGCACGGGATGCAATGGATTTTTGCTTGGGATGAAAAAAAAAGCAAAACAAAGAAAACTTTTATTTTGCCAAGAGCTTGTTCTCATTCTTTGGATGCTTGGGAGTCTTTCTGAGCCCACTCAAGTGATTTATTCCTCTGCGGAAGGTCTGGCCGGAGGCTGCAGAATAGCTCCCACCAGCAGCGAGTGGCAGCATGGGGTAGAGGAAGGGGCTGCAGGACAGGGCAGGTTCCGTGTGGGAGGGAAAAACAGGGTAAAATTAAATTCTTATTCATGAAACTGCTGCGTTTGGGGGTATCCAGCAGGAGCTGCTCATATCCAAGCCCTTAGAGCAGCCAACCAGCCCTGGGATGACCTGGTGTCCTCACGCGGGGTCACCTGAATTGAGGATTCCTGGCCCAGGAGGGTTCATGTCAGGGCTGGTTAAAGCCCAGGACATGAGTCTTCTCCTTGCAATTCCTCGTGGCACCGAGCAGCCCCGGCTCTCAGCTGCCGAGTCCTTCTCTTTCGGGTAATGCAATAGTGCATGGAAGAGCCTATAATTTGCCGGCAGCGAGAGGCTCAGCAAACACTAATTGGACAAACGAGGCTCCGGGGATTTGCAGACTAAGCAGATGAATTTGCAAGTGGAGTAAAAAGGCAAACGAGGCTCGGGGCCACCTCGGCGGGGCACCTGGAGGGACACATGGCACCGAGGGCCAAGGGGCATGTGCTGCCCTGCCGCCCGCTGCAGGAGCCTTCTCCCTCGTCGGAAAATGTTCCTTTCCCCCAGGCTAAATCGCTTCCCGGCACTGTGGGAAGCCCCTGTGCTTCCCTCTGGGAATCCGTGCAGTGCGGCAGGTATTTGAAAATATTTTCTGTGTTTTTGGCCGCTTTCCCAGCTCACGTTACACAACAGGAGGGGACGCCGGGCCGGTGTCGGCGTTGGCCGCGGCGGTGGTGGCTGCTGGGTCTAGGCGAGGCTCTCTGGAACCTCTGGGATTTGGGGAGATCCGAGGGATGCGGAGGGCAGATGCCTGCTGAGGTGGCCTTAGCTCAGGTCAGTGTGTCCCTGGAGAGTCCAGAGGGCCCCAATACAGAAGATTTGGGGGATCCTTGGCCCATGGGGGGTCCTTGGCCTCTGCCGTCAGTTCTGCTTGAGTCCTGGGGTTGGTGATGAGGCCAGAACCACCTCCAGGCCCAATGAGATGAGGCTTGGGCCTCCGTTCCTGTGTGTTGTAGGACTTCTTGAAGGACTGGTGACCTGAGAAAGACAGATCTAAGATTAAATATTGCGGTTTCCAGCACCCATGGCACAACGCAGGGCAATGGCTTTAAAAATTGCCTTTGGACCATTTGCAGCTGTAATTCTTGATGAGTTCTCTCTTCCTCGGACCACCCAAGAGTAGAAGAACTGGAACATTTATTGTGCAACCATCAAAGTCCAACATCACCTGTGGTCACCAAAGCTCCAGAGCAGGGTCTCCTGCTCTGTACAGCCCCCACCATGTCCAGGATTTGCTCCGTGCCCAAGGTCCAAGCTCCTACACGTTGTGTGGAATCAGCATGTGAGTCTGAACCCTCTACCTGCTCCTGCAGCACTTGGCCGTATCACCCCAAAAGCCTCTGAGAAGGTTGCCAAGAAATGACGGATGGTATCGAGTACGTTATTGCAAGCCCTCTCCTAGGGGAAAAAAAAAAAAAAAAGTGGAGTTTGCTGGAGTTTGGATGATAAATCACTGCATTTTTGTGTAGTGCATTAGCACTTGATCTCAGAGGTCAGGCCGGAGAGTAACCTTCTCCCTCTAATTGACATGCAGAGCTACCGCTGTGTATTAATTTGGCTCTGGGCTGAACTTGGAGCACCAGCGTTGAGATCAGACAAATGGAGAGTGGTAAATCTCCGGTAAATTGCTCGGATATTTATAGGCTTTCGTATGTGAAACATTTTAGTATATTTTTTTTTTTATTAAATGTGCTGTAGCCTGTACGATGGGCTGGCTTTCTGCCAATGGCCCGGGTCAAAAAGTCCACGGCACCGTCTGTTAGAAGGAGGAAATACGGCCTGACTTCCAACCACAGCAAAACTTACCAAGATGGGAGGGGAGCCTGTCGCCTGCATTTTCATGGCTGGGATCGTTAAAAATAAATGGGGTTGTTTCACTGTGAGTACTCTCAGCCGGGAGCAGAAATATTGCAGTTATAGCGGGTGGCGAACAGGTGACCACGACGATTTCTGCTTTCTGGTGGCTACAAGGTAGAAATTAGTCACATGAAAAACTGCTTTTAAAGTCTTAGAAAAAAAATAGCAATCAAGGGGCTTTTCTTTTTGTGCCGTTGGAGCTTTTGGGTACGTTCAGCTCATGCTCTCACACATGTCATGATGGCCACAGGTGTCTTCAAAGGGAAGATACCGTCCTGATGTGGCTCCAGGTGCCACATCTTGGAGAAAAGCTCCACGTATCCGAGAAGAAAACGCAGCTATTGGCGTGGCATTTGGCAGGTGTATGGGAAAATCCTTTAATTTTGGGAAGCGTCTACTTGTTTTCATGGCGCAGTAGGATTGCAGGTGCTGGGGACCAAAGAGAACTCTCCAGCCTTGGGGAATGGGCATCACTGGTACCTTCTGCCTTGAGTTTTCATGGATTGATGTGAGCCGTCTACTAATGCACGGTGCAAAACGCCTTACTGAAGGCAGGAGAACTGCACACAGGGCAAGGGGATGGTGCTATCGCCCCTTTGCTCTACTCCTTCTCCTTCAGAAGTGTCGGAGCCTTGCAAAGAAAAACCTCCCAGCTCTTGTGCAAGCCCTAGGATTAGGGAACTGCCTGCCTTAATCTTCGCGTTACTGAAAGCAGCTCTTCATCATGTCTTCCGGAATAATTGGAGAAGTCAAAATGAGAAAAAACATCATGAAAAAAGGCTAATGCAAGCAGAGCTGTGTCCCCGTGCTAGTCTGATCACGGGCTGCTCTCATTAATTACTGCTGTATCCAAGGGGCTGTGGCTCGCAGCAATTAGGCTCTCTGCGCACTCCTCTTGGAGGGAGGGTAATTGCTGATGGGGCTGCGGGTTCGTCATTGCTCCGTGGCCCAGAGGGGTTAACGGATCGCACTGGAGGGATAGGGAAAGACCTCGACTACTGGAGCTGCTTGGACCAGCACGTGGGAGTTTGCAGCGTTATGGGGTTCACTGAGTCCCTTGCAAGAGGCAGACGTCATGGGCTCATCGTGGTCCTCCAGAAACCCCCTTTGCGTCCAGGACATCTTGCCCGCATCTTCCACGGTTCTTGGAGCATCGTGTGCGGATGGCCAGCACGACCTTGCAACGGGCTGCTGCCTTGGCCCATTTTTTCCTCATTTTGACCAGGAGAGCAAACAAAGTGGCTACAGATAGGTTTTCCAGGGATCATTCAGAGTAGAAACAGCAGCCCTTGCCTGCCTGGACGCAGTGTGTGCGGTGCAGGGACCGGCTTTCAGATAGCCCCAAAGAGCCTACCACATCTTTCTATCATCACTATTATTATTCTATTATAATTCTATTAGTATTCTATTACTGTTATTCTATTATTCTATTGCTACTATTGCTATTGCTAATGCTATTATTATATTCCTGACCCCAGGGGCCGCGGCAGCTGCCGGGGCCAGCGCGGGGCCGCGCGCTCCCCTTGGAAGCCCGTGCCGGAGCCGGCCCCGGCGCGGGTGATTTATGAGTCTCGATTTCACGGTGGCTGCGCCCGGCCTGCAGGCTGCCTCGTCCCCCCAGCGCCACTTTTCAAGGTGACTTGTTCCATTTTTTCTATTTTTGCCTTTTTTTTGGGGATGCTTGGGGCCACCTATGTTCATAAATCAGTCCCAATACACGCACACACATATATAATATACATATTTTCCTTTCCATTTTTAGGGTGATGCTCCAGAAAAGATTCTTTACGTATTCCCTGATCCCTGCCAGCTCCTGCTGGGTTCATCCCCAGCCTCGGGATTGCTTCTGATCTGCATGAACTTCCAGCTCGTGGCAGCTTTGCATACTGCCTTTCTGCTGCTGTTTTACTTAAAGCCCCAGGAACGTGCGTTGCTTTTGCTTCCTCAGTCCTGCTGGGACTTGACGGAGCATTTTTTTTTTTAGAAGAAAGTATTTAATTAAAATGCCGACAACTGGATTTTCTGGGAAGACGTCATTGGTTCTCATAAATAAATGATCCCACTCTGCTCTGTCTCATGCTCGCAAGCATCTACCTTTTGTTTAGCCCGTCTTATTTTGGAGCATATTTCAGGGGAACACTTAAGGGTGAAGCATGTTGCAAGCTAAGACTGGCTTGCTTACAAATTACCCTTTAATCAACAGCTTTAATAATAATTAATAATTCATAGACTGCTCTTAGGATAAAATTGCATAATCATGTCCTTGATGTGGCCCAGAGTGTCCATTGTAGATGGTAGAAGATGTTAATTAGCAGGAAAAGCACAGTTAGGAGAAAACTCTTTTAATTATGTAATAGACCTCATTACAATGGGTAATCAACAGTGCTTCCAAATGAGCCCACTGACAGCGTTTATCCATATATAGCAAATAAACTTTTGTTTGCAGAAAATGCATTGGAATAGACAGCTTCTTAATTTCTCCCTCTGGTTGCTCTCAAGCAGTCACAATCCCTAGGGATATTCTGAAGCGGATCCGGCTTCCCAGCAAAGCCGGGAGGAAAAAGGGGGAAAATTGCTCACAAATATTTGTCCAAATACGCCAGCAAATTTCAATTTGACCTTCGCAGGACCCTCCTTTCAGCACTGCACAGTAGCAAGCGCAGAAGTTTGTCCGTATTGTCCACCAGACAGCGTGAATATTAGATTTGTTCTCACAGGCACCTACCTTTATTGGCCAAATTTGATTTACGGGCTTTAAAATCTGCAGACACAAATTTTTGCCTCCTTAGGTGCCTGGTCATTTCTGTTCACTCCATCTCGGTGTCTAATGCAATAAAATTATGAAAGGCTCCAACTCCTCCGCATTTAATCAGCTTAGTGGGGCAGAATTACATCAGCGGCCCTTAGGTGTACTTTATCCCGCGAGGAAAATCTCCCATTAGGAGGCAATTCCATTATTTTGACTACTAAGGGCCACATGAATTTCTTAAGAAGTGACAGTGATGCAGAGGTGCCGAGGATGGTTTGGATACGGGAGACCAGGACGGGGGGATTTGGTAGGAATTTCGTCTCACCAGGGTGACTCTTTGAGTTATTTTGATGCTTATTTGTGTTTATTCCCTCTCATTGCACCAAATTTTGCCTGCTGAAAGGGTGCAGGAGGGATGGGGACGGTGCTGCGGATTGTGACATGCCCAAAACACGGTGGCAACGGGGCTGAGCGAGCTGAGCGTGGTGGCATCACCACGAAGCCACCGCATGTCCTGCGGCTGCCCCCCCAGCCCGGCCCGTGGTTGAAATTTGGCAAAAACAGGATTTCCGTGGCTATTTCTGGCGCATCCAGATGCAGGCTCAGCCGAAAGCGGAGGACGCGGAAGGGGAGGAAGGGAGCTGCTCCGTGCGGATCCACGGACACTTCTGCTCTCTGGAACGCTGACGTTGGCCAAGGCTGTCCCAACCTGAGCCACGGTGCCCCTTGCCTGCCCAGGGGAGCTATTTTAACAGCAAAACCACACGCTGGTTTTGCAGCCCAGGCTGCCTTGGCCAAGCCCGGCCCCTCTAACCATCGTCTGGGTGTTTATTTTTGTCCTCCAGACTCTTATTTTTTGAGGCATTTCTGGGGGTTGTTTGTCTGGTTCTTGCTGGAAGGGCGGGAATGCGATAAAAATAGAGAGAAGTCCCAGGCTTCGGGTTTGGCTCCCTTTGAAACTAGGGAGCGAGCGTTAACGCAAGGCTTGGGATACGGGATCGTGTGCCGGGAGCGGGACGGATGCGATGTCACGCACATTGATACACATATGTGCTGCTTCCCGAGGAATCCCACGCAATTAAAAATAATGTCGCTCCCCCCCGAAATAACAGCCGGACACATCGGGGCGAGAAGACGGAGCAGCAGAGCTGAACATCTGCTGGCCCTGCAGCATCTGGGTGCCTTCCAGGTGGCCGGAATGTGCCAGGGGTTCCCCCCGCTATCCCGGGAGAGAGGAACAGCCGCTCGGGTCCCTTTGGCTCCATTAATTTGAGTCCGCGTTGTCTGGCGCTCCGGTGGCAGCGGGAGCCCTGGGCTCCTGCAGGACCCATTAGCTCGTCCGAACGCGCAGCTGAGCCGGCGGCGGCGGAATTCCCTCGTCCCCGGATTGCTCAGCTGGGCTTGGGAGATGAAGCCGGCGGCCGCGGGCCCCGCGGGATGGAGCAGCGAGAGGGGCGGACGGCTCCGGGATTGACGACACGAGCTGCACCGGCCTCTGCTCCCCGGGGGCGACACATGGGCCAGCTGGGCCTGGGGTTCTCGTGCGGCTGCAACCCATGGGCAGTCAAAAAGGGACCCCCCCAAGGCCAGGTCGCGGGGGGATCTCCCAGCTTGGGATGAGGGGAACTGTTTGCGCTCCATTTTTCACCCGGAAGTCTTATTTTGGGAGATTTCGAGGATTTCTACATGCAAAATTATCATCTTTAGCATTTGTTGGGTATTAGTGTCTCTTACCTTCATGCCATTTGAGATTTTGTATCTACTCCACGTTGGCCATGCAGGGCACACGTTCTGCAGGCAGCCGGGAGCAGAAAGGGTCTCCGTTCCTTGGTTTTACCTTTAAACAGAAATTCTTGAAGGAATTGATCTAATCCAAGCACTGGCTACCTTGGGGGTAGGAGCGTTGGCAGGAGTGATGATCAGGTCAAAGGCAGGACATAGGTCGGGAACATCCTCTGGAAGCACTGAAATACTTGGAGCAATAGTAAAAGCAAGCAAGGAGGCAAGCAAATGAGTAAATACCTAACAAATAAACAAAATAAACAAACAAATAAGCACCTCGGCCACCTAAAGCTGCTCTAACAGAGAGATTTCTCTCCCTCCTGTGTAGGAAGCAGCCACGATGCAGCTGGTTTTATCACTTGGCACCCCTGGAGAAGCCCTTGGGAGGCAAATACGGGGCATTTGCCTGCGCTTCTTGGGCCCTTGTCCTTCACACAGGGCTCTGCTGATCCTAATGCATCTCCATTAGAGCCCAGCTTTGCAGGGCTGTAATTCAGGCGCCGCTATCACGCTCTGCTGCCTGTTGCCTACAGCACATTTCCTCCAGGAACCTGCAGCCCTGTTGTCATTACTCCTGAATGTCCTTTGAGCAGGAGCTGTTCACACCTCTCGATTCAATTCTCCAAGAGTCTCTTAGCATTCCCGGCGCTTATCTAAACATATCGTATTTCAAAGTTTATTTTGCGGTCGTAAAAAATTTGCTGTTGGCACTGCAAATAAAACTCTCTGCTGGAGCTCAGCCTAGTCACAAATGTGCTGGAACGGGTTAGGCTGGAGGAAAAAGGGGCTTTAAGCGTTTATGAGAAATAGGCCTCCAAACTGGAATGTTTTAATCTGATCTCCCTGCTCTCAGGCTTATGGGTTCAGACAAAACAAACGGGACCTGCAGCGTTCTTCCTGGCAAACTTTGCTTGGGAGCTGGCAAGGTCTTTAAATAACCTCTTGGGTTACTTGAGGTGCTGGTTGGAAGTTGGTTCAGCTCCCAAAAGGGGGATGATGCCAAGGGCAGAGGGACATGAGCCCCATCTATCCCCATCCTTGAGCAGGAAGGGTCTGCTGGCCTTGGGAAACCTTGATTGGAGCTGGAAACTCTCCAGCCTTTTCATGGAGAGGAGGCTGATAACAGGGGAACGGAGCGAATTTGGGAGTGGGTTGAATAGAAAAGCAGGAGGACAGGTATGGACGTGGCTCATGGCTGGAGAAAATGAGTCTCCGCAGGCACAAGAATACCCCCTAAAACCAAAAATAAAGAAAAAGAAAACAAACAGGTTGCTGGAGACACATATTCAATAGACATATGTGTTGAATCCTGCTTTGTGCGGCACCAAGGTGGTCTCCAGGAAGCCACCGCACAAACCTTACCGGTCCCCTGGTCTATGGTGACACACACCAGGGTGACCAGTGCAGATGAAACACCTCTGGTCCTTGGGATGTGTCGAGTGGACAACGTCCCCCTGGTCCCAGGCTGGGGACAGCATGGGGTAGACAGGGAGAAGCCAGGCTGGGGACATGACACCTTCCAATGGAGAGGACCCCAAACCCAAGCTTGGCCTCTGTCACTGTGTCAACAAGCAGAAGCATTCCAGTGTTTTCCAGGAAAACCTCACGGAGCTTGTAAACGTGGGCGCCTCTCTGCTGCGTGATCAGTGCTGCTCAAGCAAAACCGGCTCTCGAACGAGAAGGGTGAAGACATAAACCTCAGAGCAGGCTTAGGAGCATCGAGCGGCTTTGCTTGGTGCCCGGTGGGACGTGGGTGGGAGGACAAATGCCACCCAAGGACACAGCACCCAAGCCAGGGTGCACATTTGGGGTTGGTTATGGGCCAAGAACACGAGCGGCAGAAACCAAGGGAAACTTCGCAAAGGGGGCTGGAAAGATGCTTCAAAGGGAGGTGCAAGAAGCTGCAGGTACCGCAAGGTGATGGTCCTTGTCCCACAAACGCTTCTCTTAGTATCTGCAAGAAGTGAGCCCTGAATTCCTGCCAGTTGCATGGCATAAAGCAGGCACGAGGGTCTGCAGGATCTGTTAACGTTCTGCACAGATTTGCATTTCTGGGACGCTTGGCAGGAGGAAAACACAGCGCCAGCATGAAGGGGATGGGTGAAAAGGAAAGAAGCCTCCAGAAAAGGTGTTCTCAGAGCAACAACAGACATAGGTTGTAGCAAGGAAACCTTCTCCCTCTTTTATTAATGCAGACATTAGACTGGGCAGGAGCTTGGCCATGTGGACCCAGGATGCTGTGAATCCCAGCCCAGGTTCAGACCATGCTCCTGGCAGGCAAATCCTACTGTGGCTGCAGCTAGATCAGGTTTTCCACAGGTTTTCTGCAGGTTTTCAAGGCAGCATCTGGGTGAAGCACAGCCATTGCTGCACCCCTCTATTCCTCACCCATTCCCAGGAGGATCCTAGCACGGATAAGGCATTTCTCTCCCAGCCAAGGCAGGTGCTTCCCATCCAGAGCCTTTTCCACCCATGAAATCCTTGCTTTGAGCTCGGCGTCGGAGCCGTCTGGCAGCCATTTAAGGGCTCTGTGACTTTTCCCTGTCTCTCCTATTTTTTTGCCATCCCAGCTCGTCTCTCTGGCTCAGCCTGACTGCGCGGTGCTTCTGAATATACATTTCCATTCTGTGCCATATCCCAGCCTTGCGCACCCTCAAAAGGGAGGTCTGTCACGTTTAAACCTCTGAGCTGGTGGCAGAAACAACATTTCTGTTCAGCCCCTCCATTGCTTCTGGGTCTGGAGCGTTCGGGCTGTGTGGGGATGACCTCACAACAGTGAAAGGGGATGGAGCAGAGGGGAGGGAATGGAGCTGCTGTTCAAAACCCCTTTCAGGGGTAGAACTGCATTAATATTTGCAATATTTCTGCCTTTCTGCTTGCCCAGAGGAAGCAGGGCTCGCTCTGCTCCTGGAGCACCAGCCCAGGGAAAGGGCAGGAGGTGCAAGACCAGTTTATGGTCCTCCAGATGCTTCCACAGCACCAATAACTCCAGCAAACAGCTCATACAGCCTCTTTATTGCAGAGTGCAGAGGTTGCACTGCAGATGTTCTTGCAGGATCTGCAGTCAAAGCTGTGCATTTCACACGGCTCTGCCAAGGGGGAGATGCAAGGGATCTTGCAAGGGAGATGCCCTTGCAAGGGGATTCAAGGGAGATGCAATTTTTCTCCCTGCATATATCTTTCCTCTGGGCTTTTTCTCCTGGCTACCATTTGCAGTTGCTGCCTCCACTAAAGACATCTTGGACATTTTGTGAGGAAGATGCTGCTGTGTGTGAATGTTACTTGTGTAACTTGCTCAGCTGCAAACCGAGCAGTGGTTCCTGGTCCTGGATGCAGGAGAGATGGATTTGGAGACCTGTATCCCATCCCTCATGGTGACCTGACACACCCCTATGTGCTTCCGACGCCGGCATCCATCACGTTCAGCCCAAAATGAGTTATTTAGCTCTGGCTCTGTCAACCAGCTCTCGTTGGTACCTGGTTAATCATCACCACAAGGTGCCACGAGGTCTCCCCATGGCCACAAGCTCAGCTCAACCCAGGGGACACGCAGAGGTGGCAGAATGGGACAGGAGGAGACCAGATCTCTTATTTTCGTGTATGTCCTTCGTGCATTTTGCAAAGATGCTATTTGTTTTTCTTGCCCATGAGGGATTGTTGCTCACATGAGCTGAGCACATGTCACGACAAGGTTGAGTTTGTGGCCGCATCCCGACGTAGCCTTTGGACGGTGACACCGCGATGCAGGAGACTTTTCCACTCTGCTCTTCCACAGGCTGCCTGTGTCAGTGACTCAGGGATTTCTTTTTTTTTGCCTCCTTTTTCACAATTTGAAAGAGGAGGGGATGTACCAAACTGCTTTGTACAATACTCTGTGATCTTCCCATGAAAACAAGCTTGCTTTGAAGTGCAAAATATGCCAGTTTGCTAAATTGTCCCTCGAACCCTGCAAACTTGCAGGTGAGACACAATAAAGGCTCATCGTTTGCACGATGAGATCGTGATACAAGGCTGAAAATACAAGAAAAGATCCAAAATATAAAGCGTTACCTGGAAAGAACTTGGAGGTGAGACAGTGCAGGAGAGGCCTAATGGGTGAATTATGCCAAACTTTGGTTCCCAGAGCAGGATTTCTTTTCCATAAGTTGTTCATGGAGGGGAAGCTCTATTTGCTACCTTGATATTGTTTTGCACAAGCAAAATTGTAAAGGAAGTGACACCCTGGGCGGCTGCTGCAGTTGACCATGGTTATCTTTGCTATTTTCTCATGCAGAATATCTGCTGTTTTGGTCAAGTGGGATAGCAGCTTTAGTCGAGAACCCCTGTGGCACGTTCTGGAGGAGGGAGAAGGAAGGCAAGGCAAAGCTGCACGCAGAACTTCACAAGAATAAAGCAGCCGAGCCCTTTGGTGAGATGGCTGCAGCCCAAGGAGAGCATCTTCCGTGCGCTCCCAGCTGAGAACAAGCCGCGCGCACAAATGTTCCCATCCCGCTCGGATGCCTGGAGACGCCCACGGCAGAGGAAGGAGCCGTGCCAGAGCTCCGCTGCGTGCCACGCTGTCCGGAGCGAGAGGAATGTGTTTCTGCTCCCGTTCCCTGGCACGAGCTCCTCGTGCACGGGAGAAGCGGGAGCTGTGCGCCTCGTCATCGATAGGAGAAGGTGGGCAGAATCATTCTCCTAGACCCTTTATGGTTGGAAAAGACCTTCGAGATCATCCAGCCAACATCTAGCAGGGGGTATGGGAGCAGGAGCAGTTCTAGGGTGCCTGGGCAGATGGGTCTTGGTGGAGAGATCAGGCTCTCTGTGGATGATGGTGCAGGTGGCTCCTCTTCACCCTTTGGGAGATGCTGAGCTGGGCCATGGGCTCCTCTTCTCCCTGCCCACCCTCAGGAGATGATGGAGGTCCTCTGCTCTGCTTGTGTCCTCAGGATGCTTCCAAAAGGATCTCTGCAAACCTCCAGCCTGCGCTCTCTCTGATTCTTGACCAGGAAAGATGCATTTTCAGCACTTTCTGGGCCGAAATTTAGGCATTTCATTTAATACAGGGGAGAGGTAAACTAAGGTTGAAAGAAACCTAATGGAGCAAAATCCCAGCATTGCAGCCCCGCTCTCATCAAATGACACATTCGCACACAAATGCTGTTTTGCGTCAAGAAAATAGACAGCTCCAACCGGCAGCTGTTTGCAAGGGGAGTTCTGCACTAATTACAGCTGTGTTGGCAACAAGAAGCACAGGGTGAGAGTAAGAGCAGGATAGAGAGTGATTTTCCAAGCCGGGTAGTGTGGGATAGGTCCAAATGGTCCTCTTGTATTGGCTTGGGGGAGCTGATACAGGAGGTGAACGGAGCCCCATCACTTCTGCTGTTCTCAGCTGAAACTGTGTCCTCTTGATGAGCTCCCAGCAGCCTCATCCCATCAGCTCTATTTAAGGCTTGGGAAGAGACATGTTTGTCCAGACACTAGGAGCAAAACGTGCTCCTCTTTTCTTTTTTTTTTCAGTCTAGGACAACTTATTTTAGCTTGAGGGAAACAGCAAAGAGAGGAAGAGCAAATATAACTCTGGAGGAGACAGCGAGCGCACTGTGTGTGTGCTGGGGAGGACCTTCGTCCTGACCGCGTGCCGTGCAAGCCACCAAGGGAGAAAACTCAGACGAGGCACCAGCCCGAACGAGTGTCTGGGGTGGCAGTCGGGGACCCGGCTCCACGTCACCAGGCCGAGCTGCAGGGTGACTCAGAACGAGCCCATTTCCCTCCAGGCACTTCTGTTCCCCGTCCTGCTCTTTGGCTGCTTAAAGCAGACACTCTCCTGCGCTGGCACCAGCTCCACGATTGCATCTCCACGTGCTTTTGTGATGCGAAAACCAGATCCAGGTATTTCCGTTTGCTGGGCTGTAACGGGAGCTCCTGCTAGGGAAGCCCCTCTGCTCGGGTCTGCAAGTTCAGGGGCTGTTCCCAGAGCTGCAACCACTTGGACTGTGGCCAAACAGTGAAAAAAAAAACTGTTTTTTTTTTTTCTGAAATCAGGTGGTTATCTCATTTATCCCTAATGAGATAAGGTTGGTGAGAGCTCTGGGTGGTCAAGGAGATCCATGCGTAGCTTTTGGTGGGTGAAGTTGTAGGGATGTCCCTTCCCTTAGCATAAAGTAACGAGCATGGGACCTTGCTCTGGAGCTCAGAGGGTGCTAAGAAGGAGAGTCAGGAATGAGGGGAAGGAAAAGACCCTTTAGAAGTTTTCAAGGCTGTGTTACATTCAAGAAACTTCACTTATCAAGATTAATACACCAGAAAGCACCGATTTCCATGACATTTGCTTTGGGAGTGCGGCAAACTGTCCCTGCCTTCCAGCTGCCATCTGGGAGGCTGGAGCAGGGGATGCAGCGCAGCAGGAGCAGGGGACAACGTGTGGGACAGCGTGGAGGGCAGCAGCCCCTGCTGCAGCGGGACCTGCCACCTGGCTGCTGTATTTGGGTCCTCGTGGTGGCATCTGTCCCATGACGCCAGGGGCTGCTGTGCAATGTCCCCAGAGCAGCAGAAAAACTTTGCAAAGGGAGGGCTGGAGGACTGGGATGTTGTGGCTCTTCCAGCGAGCAGGACCAACCTTGGAGCTGCCAAGGGCTGTCGTCCAGTGAACGGCGGTTTTCTCTTTGTAAGGAAAAGGCAGAGGACTCCTCTCTGCGGTGGGGAGGCTTCTGTTCCTTCTCATGCAAAGAAACTCTGGGAAAAGCAGGGCTTGCCAGCTGGATCGCAGCGTCTTCGGCATACAAGGAGTTTCTGCTTGTGTTGCAGTTCTCCCAGACAATGAGATTCGGGATCGGGGTAGGAGCTTTGGCTGTTTGAGGGAGAGCATGAGCGGGGAAAGCGGGAAGATGCCAAGGCCGAGCTGGATCGGAGCGGGGCCACCCACGGCACGCGGGATCTCTGCTCCGCCGCACGGCTCGGGACGGTGTCGGTGCCCAGAGCCAACCGTGCTTTGATCCCAGTGCCAGATGGGACGGGAAGCAGGAGGAAGAGCAGCGGTTTGGGTATGAAGTAAGAGCCGGGAGAGCCTGGATTCAGGTCCCTGCTCCACTCTTAGCGGAGACTTGGGTTGTCCAACGTGACCCAGGGAAGGGACTGGCAGCTGATCCCCCCCGACTTGCACCTTGTGAGGCCCGTGGAAAGGGAATATGTGAAATGCTGCTGCACACTCGTCACTGGGGAGCGTTGGTGCAAGATGGACAACCAGACTCAAGGCCAAGCTGGTTGCCCTGCGTCCTGCCTTGGAGGAGAGCAACTGTGCAGGGAGCTGTGCATCCCCTGGGATGATTCTTGGGATCCCAGTTGCTTTCTAGCACTCCTCGTTGTAGCTAGAGATGGAGGAGCAGCTCCACAATGTCCTACTCACTGACACGGTGAGACTTCTCACCCATCTTCAAATTCTCATCCCCTTTGCTGGCCAAGAGCCTGATGGTCACGTCGCTTCCGCTGCCCTCCTGTCCACCCCATCCTTCTGCTGCTCCCTTTGGCCTCTCAAAATGCAGCACAATCTCACCGATTCCTTCTTTCCAGCCTTTCCAACATCCCTTCCCTGCTCTTCTGGTGGGAAGGCCCTACTCTGAGGTTGACCCTTAGTCATCCCAACCTTGTTCCTGTGCCCCGAGCACCTCTAAGGAGGAGCACCTTGCCCCACACAAGGCATCTCAGAGAAGTTGGTATCGCTGCTCTCTTCCTCCCCATCCTTTCCTGAAATCCGGTTCTGCTGCTGGAAACCCCTTGGCTCCGGCAGCAGCGGTGTTGGCGGGGAAAGCGCCGGCTTCTTATTTACATGACGAAGGCGCCTGCTAACTTTGGCACCCGCCTCCGCCCGCGCGGCTCCCCTCCACCCTGCCCGGCTTTGCCGCTCGCCGCTGGTTGCGCAAGGCTGGGAATCGCCCCAGGCCATGGCTGCTGCAGATTCCCGTGCTCGTACAACGTCTAATGCGATCAACAAGATTTTCAGGATGCTGCAGGGCCGGATTTTCAAGTGCTTGGGGCTTGCTGACACGTTCAGGAGCGCTTGGGCCAAGCGAGCGCGTCAAGTTGTGCCTGGTTTCCTTTGCCCTGTCAATGGGCTCATGTTCTCCAGTGTCCCCTGTCAGTGGGCTCATGTTCTCCTGAATCTTATAGTGCAAAGATGCTGCTGTGTGTGTCTTTCCCTGGGGAAATATCCTTCACTTGCAGGATTTTGTGCTCTCCCACCACCAGCAAGACACTACTCATGCTGTAGATATCCCCATTTTGGACCTTATCCCACCTGCAGGGCTTCTCTTCAACCCACTTCTATGCACAAATAGAAAAGTAATATATAAAAGTGCCATCAGAAATGAAAAAGCAGGAAACTGTTTTACTTGACGAGTTAAAGTGAGACACTCAGCTGCTCAGGGCTCGCGACCAAGCCCTGAGAAAAAGATTAGATGCTGTGCAAATAAGAACAGGAAATTCTTTTTACCTGCATTTACATCTGATTAATGTCCCATTAATCTGAGGCATTCTCCTCCCTGTCAGATACGCTTGAAGTGGGTTGACAGGCACAACTTAGGGAGGAGATCTAACCGCACACGCACTTTGTAGCTCTGGAAAGCAGCCCGAATTCTTCAGGGCTGGCGGAGTGGGGAATGCGGCCGTAATTCGTCAGGCCCAAACTAGTAATAAGGAAATTTCAGAGCGTTTTCCAGAAGCAGCCGAAACCGATTTGTTTGAGTGTTAGCGCATTAATCCGAGGATGAAGGGAGGATGCTGAGCCCTCATGTTGGGACCCGTGTGAGCCACGACACAGGCTGCTTTGGGAGTCCCATTGGAAAAGGGGATCTCACGGGATGACACCCGCTTCTTCCACCCTTGCTGATTCCCAAGGCGGTTTTGCCGGGTTGGATGCAGGTGGAGGTGTTTGGCCACCAAATATTCCCTATCATGACTGATTTATGGAGCGTGACAGAGGGCTGAAAAATGCTGCGTCTTGCAAGGGAGCTGCTAGGATGTGCTAACTGCGAGATATGAGGGGAAAGTCAACAGAGCAGGGAGGAACCCAGCCCTGGAGACGGGAAGGGCCGAAACTTGGCTCCCGAGGTAGGGGAGAGAGAAAGAGAGGCACGAGGAAAGGGAGGACGCACATTGCAATTGCTTTGGAGCAGGATCTGCACGAATCCCTGCTCCAGTGTATTTGTAAGTATTGGCATGGAGGCATCAAAGTCTATCAGGCTTTAAATGCTTTAAAGGAGAGGCAATTTCTCCACGAGATGTTGCAGCAAGAACCTGCTGGCTGCGATTGCCAGCCTGGCACTTGAGGGAGCTCCCAGTGACGATGCCTGGCCGTGTGTGAAGGACACGGGTGTCACAAGGGGTGGCCTTGGCCCCCACGTGGCAAGGGATGTTCTTGTTAGGTCGGACGCGGGTGCAGACGTGCCGGCTGACCCGAGCGTGCTCCTCTGCTGCGCCTAAGAAATTATTTCAGCCCTGCAATTTCCCTCGTGACCTTCACAGCTGCTCGTTTGAAATGATTTTTGGCTTCTCGTCCTGAAAGGGAGTTGATGTCGGAGATGAATTGTCTCAATATTTAACCCTTGGTCTCCCGCTCCTTCTTCTCCTGTCCTTTCCTCGCGGCTGCTGTCCTGATGGGAGCAGCTCAGCCCTGAGGTTTGCTCTGTGCATCAATGTACTCCATGAATGGGGTCAGATATGGAAGCTGAGGAACCTCAAGAGACCTCTGCAGTGGTTGATAAGCTAAATTAGAGTCCCCATTGTGAAACTCCAAAAGCGCATTTCGGGTAGATCAATCTATGTGAGTAATGGTTCTTATCCTTGACTTTTATGAAGTCCTTGAATTGCCTGGTGTATGCACATGGAAATACCTCTCAAACGTGTCACTTGAGGTTCACCTTTGGGCTCCAACCCAGCTGGGCTCTGCTTGCTCTCACCTCAGGCGCCCGGGCATTTCTTCTTGTCCTGTATGGATGGTTCCATCCCTGAGGAGAAGGATCCTTCAGCTGGAGCTGCAATGTGCATGTGAAATTCAAGGAGAAGGCAGAAAACAGGGAGAAAACACATTTCCCTCAAGCCTCCTCTTCCTCCCAAGTGCTCTCTCCTCCGCTTCCAGCTTTCCAGGGTTCTGTAGGTGCTGGAGCATCTTGACCTCTGTTTTCCCACCATACACTTATTCTCTAGGTTCAAAACTGATCCTAACAACATAAAGGATGTTGTTAAGACAGCAATTTCTTCCCAGAAAGTAGAGAGCTGCTCTCTGGCCAAGGGAGACACAAAAAATGTGTACTGATATGTGGAAAGACACAATTTCGAGGCATGAATTTTGCACTAGTGCAGGGAACTAACAGGTTTAGGAAGGAATTGTTGTGCAATTGAAAGTCCCAGATGTAACAAGATCAGTCAGCGATGTTAAGGGGAGGTTACAAAAAACTGAAATGTGGTTATTGAAGCCCTTGAAGGATCCAGCAAAGAATGCAATATAAAACTATTTTTGTGCTCCAAGCAAGAAGAGACAGGAAAGGCTGCGCTGTGAAAGTTAGTCACGGCGGATTTGAAGGAGTTATGCGAATTGGGCAGGAAGTCAGACAAGTGGTGACTGTTTCCCAACGGTGACGATGCTGCTTTTGCTGCGTGTAATTAACACCATGAATATGTAGGTCGAAAACTGGTGATGTGCAGTAAAGTTGCCTGCTGTGTTGGACAGGCGGGATCCGGGACAAACCGTAGGTGTGAATGCAAATTCAGCGTGTTTGTGAATGGATCGGGAGACGGAAAGCGTGCCGGCATGTCCGTGCATCCCTGCTTCCACAGGAGCTTTGCTTCCATCCGTGCTTCCACAGAAATCTTTGCCAATGTGGGAATACAACTGACTTGGTAATCAAGTCCTGAGTTCATCAATATCCTGGATAATTTTGTTTTCATTGGATTCAATGGGGGTTCCACTTTTCCCATATTTTCAGGTCTGGCTGTTTCCTAGGGACCTATATAGGGGACTCCGTGTTGCTGAAGACTTGCCCATGAAAGAAGCCCCTCTTCATCTTGCAGATGAACGAGACCTTGAGGTGCTCACCTTGAAGGGGACCTTGAGGTGTCCACCTTGCTAGGTAGACGTCAAACACTGGGAAAAGGAGCTGAGACAGGGTGTAAAATAAGTCTTAGCATCATGTTGAGGTAGTGAACACAGACTCTGATGGTCCCTCTGTGTTTTCGGTGTCTCCCCTGTGCTGGGCTTCCTTGGAGGATCGCAGAAGTGTGTGCTCACGAGGGTGATGTGGGGATGAGGTGGACTTTGAATCCATCCCTCAGGAAGGATCTTCAATGTCAAACGTATGTATTGGTGGTATTTGCAAATCAAGGTCCTGATGAGCGAGGATCTTGATGAATAATTTAGGACTAGGGGGATGAAAAGCAGGCTGGGAGTCCTGACTCATGTTGTGGTTGGTACCACTGAGGATCGGGTGCTGTAGCTCAAGAAAACCCAGTTCTGGGGTGATGCTTGATCCCGTTCCAGCCAACATCCATGCAGTCTCTGCACTGAGACGAGAGTAAGAACCTCAGGCTGTGTTGGTAGTGGGCACATATCGATGAGTATTTCTTGGCAAGGAAGGCTGAAGAGGTGGCTAGCCCTGATCTGTGGGATGCAGAGATGCTCATTTCTTGCAAAGCAGGGACTGAGCATCCGTGTGCTGGATGCAGAAACAATGGATTTTCCCTGTATCTCCTCTCAAGAGCCATCGCTGTAAGCAGGAGCCACAGCCGGCAGAGCACTCGGGTCAACCAAGACCACTGTGGCTCTGGGCAGAGGAGTAATGAGTTATACGATGGTTGTTCATTAAGTACATCCAAAAAGGCCAGCTCTTCTCTCTCTTCATGCTCTATGTTTATAGAAAGGAGAGAAGAAACTTCAAAACAATCCGCCTGTTTCCTTATAACCCCTCTCTAAGCAAAGAGGAGGCATCATTTCAGCTTTAGGAGTTATCTGCTTTTCTGGCTTTGACTGTCTCTTTGAGATCTTATCAATCCAGTACAGACAACCACTGCAATGGGGTGCAATGGGCCTAGTGGAAATATCTATTTCAGAATGAAACAAATCATGAGTGTTTTTTCCCTCATGTCCTCATTCTTGCTCTTGTGGAGGACCTGGCTCACTCCCCACTTCCAGGCTTTGCTTCCCATCTAGTTTGCTGCATATTGTGATTTTTCAGCTCATGAGTCCTTTAGAAAACGCTTTCTTCTGGACAGGAGGGCTGAATTTACTCGGTTTGTACTAGAGGGTGACCAGGGTGAGGATCGATCTTGATAGGATCAGTGGCTAGTGCAGAATATCTCTGATAACGTGGATATGTGCAATATGAAACACGAAGGGGTCAGGGAGCACGCTAGAGCTCCAAGGCACATCTGTGATATTAATATTAAGAAATGGTGATCAGGATAGCAATAAAAACAGCAATAAAGGCAGCGGTGCGGGATGCATGACACATCTCGTAGGGAAACACAGACAGCGAGCAGATGGATGGAGAAAAAGGGAAGATCCAAACGCTGACTTGGGAAGGCTATCCCTGAAAGTGCCTTTTTTACACTATTTTCCAGTTGACTGCTGTTGAAGGATTAACAATATTAAGGCTGACAACACACTGGGGGTGTGAAAGCAGCAGGGCATCCTTTCATTTACATGTCCATGTTTTTTTTTCTCTTTTTTTCCTGAGCAATGAAGATGATAAAGATGGAGAGAAGCATCTCGGAGCAGTCACTTTTCTTCCTCTTCAGCTTTCTGTTCTGTAGAAGTTTGCTCCTGCTCCTGCGTGTTGTATTACTGTAGCTTTTTGTGCACGGGAGATAAAACGCCCACTGTCTAGCAGCTCATTAGCTCTCCTGCAGCAGCATTAGTGGTTACCAGCGTAATTAGTTTCAGCGGTAAAAGGAGATTTTGCAGGCCCAGGAGAGAGGCTGTTAATCTTTGGGCATGTCGGATAAACGGGAAAAGTAGCAAGCTGGTCGTTAGAAACAACTGCAGAAATATTGTGGGTTGTAAAGCATCTTGGAACTAAAATACCCTCCTCAGAGAGCTTTGTGTTGTTTCAGATGTGTTAAAGAAGCAGAGTGATTTTAGCTTCATGCAGTATCTTGTAATCTCAGTCATCAGGCAGCAGAATGTCTACCAGGATCCCTGTGTTGTTACGGTTTCCGAGCAGTTTGTTATGCTGGGAATATCTGCAAAATTCAGTGTTCGGGCTCAGCATCTGACTCATATCTCTGCTGCGGGAAGGAGGCAGATTTTCTAAGGAAGATAAGACGGTGCCACTGTCCTTTACTGTACGTGTGCAAGGCATTTAGCAGAATGGGCCTTAAATCAGGGCAGGACATCTCGGAAATGGCACATAGTGATGCGCATTTGTCATTTCTGCACCTTCCTCCAGCACCCCAGCGATGGCCATGGTGTCTTAGGGATGGAAAATGTGAATTTAGGGGCAGTGGCTTCTGCTCATTGAGAAAATCTTCTCCTCTGGTTCCTGGTTCTTGTGTCTTAAGGGATTCTCACGTGAAGGCAATGGGTGGAGGAACATGAAGGTCACATCCACCTCTTAGAGATCATCTGGAGGCCACCCAAAGCCACATTTGACCATGACCCACAGGTGAGCCCCCTAGTTCTGACCAGCAGTTGAAGTCAAGGAGGAAATATTCTAGGAAAAGCATTTTCCCCTCATGATGCTGCAGTCTCTGCTAGATTCATGAAGTGCCGGTAATCCCTGGAGGAACACTGGCTGCCTTCCATTTCCAGGCCAAGGAGGCCACACAAAGTTCAGACCAGCTTTAGGAAAGTATTTGACCCTCAGGATGTTTGCACGAACTCAACCTCTGACCTGCAGGACTCAGGTCTGGCTGTTTCATGAGCGTTCAGGGCGCAGCCGTCCCTGTAGACACATGTGTTTCTTGTGGAAAGTTGACTGAACCGCTGTAAGAAGGCGTAAGCAAGCAGTAATCTGAGCGCATCGCTCCGGCCTGTTGAGTCCCAGCACTTGGCAGAAGGAGAAGAAACGCGTTACATCTAGATAGAGCCTCCAGAAACACCTCCATGGTGGAGCAAAATGTCTTCTGCTATTGCTGGCACCCAGAGACTGTTGGACTCCTTGGAGGAAAAGGTTCTTTGGGCAAGGACCTCGCTGTCCCCCTTGACCAACTTAGGAATTACCTATGGCAGGACATGCGTTATTCCCAAGAGCATTTGGAAGAGCAGCTCTTTGCTTGGAAGGGAGGGTGAAGTCTGCTGAAGTGGGTGCAAGCGCCCCTGTGCAAAGGGGTCTCACGGCAGAAAGCAGGACCCTGCAAGAAGTGGGCCTGATGCAGAGCTATTTGCCCTTGCAGGGTTGCATTTTTTATTTGCAGTTCCTTTTCCTCTCATTTTGAAGGCTGGAGTCCCTTAAAAATCAGAAAGGGGATAGGAGAGGTATTTATGGGCATGTCCTGTATCCCCAGCACGGCAGGGCTGCTCGTAACGTGCCCTACGTGGCAGGCTCAAAGGCAAGTTACTTGGATCTCAGTGCCTGAATTCCTGCCTCTCTCCAAGTTATTGGTTACCTTGGAGGATCCGGCCCATGGATCCAAGCACAGGGAGTTCGGGCAGTGGCTTGGGCTGACTGTGGAGGTACCTTGCTGGGTATCAACCCTTAAGAGCTTGGGGGATAGTCAAAAGTGACAGGAGGAGGAGGAAGCCCCATGTCCTGCGGTGGCTGCAAGGCTGCTGTTGTGATTTCCAAGGCCGTTTTAAATCACTGAAGAATTTATGGAGACAGGGAAAGGGAGACAAGTGGGACAGGGTTTGCATTCCTGCAGTATCCTTGGAGGGACATGGAGGGATCCTGGGCAGGGCTACAAACAGGCACCTGGGAATGGGCAATGCCCAGGGGTCTGTCACCTCCCCAGCTCATTTTGGGGTCCTTGTCTGCAACTCCTTGCAGCTCCATAGGGAACTGTGTTGCAGATAGTCCCTCAAACTGAGCACCACCAGCACCGGCCAAGTGTGCACGTGTCCCACCAGCAACGGGGCTGGAGCAGAGAGGGGAAAGACGTTTAAACCGGGGAGGTCAAAAAGCCTCCCGGATGAGTCACATTTCCTTCTTTTCCACTCCAAAGCGCTGTGCGCGGAGGGGTGCAGCAGCACCTCCCAGCACAGATCACTGCTGTAGCTATAGAAACTTAAGCTACAGCGTAGGAAATACTTCCCTCCTTCAGAGCTGCCTTCTGTCGTGGGCCACGGCTTTTCCCTGGCACGAGCCACCCTTGCAAGGCCCAGGGGAGCCTCAACCTGTTTTTTTTTTAACACGTTTTTGGCCAGCTGGAAGTCAGGAGTAATTTTGTAAGCTGTAAGGGGAGGGATGTGGAGCGGAGCCCGCGGCAGCAGGGAGCACCCAGGGATGCTGGGGCCGGGATGCTCTCCGAAACGTCGCTGCCCGTGAGCGCTTGCAGCAGCATCAGAGGTTGCCCCACTGGAACCAGGTCTTTGGGTAAGCCTGGCCTTAGAGCCTGTGGGGAGGGCTCGGGTACCACTGCCTTTGGGGCACAAGCTGCCCTGATGCAGCTCTTCTCCAGGACCCACTCCCAATATCGGGTGGGATAAGCAGCAATGTGGGGAAGAAAGACACCTGAAAATGCCACCCGGTGCCAACCGAACACCATGTCCACTCGCTCGGTTTTGGAGCAAATCAGTAAATAAGTGAAGTTACCAGCCCAGCACCCCATATTCTCCCCCTGAATTTTGCTCAAAGGGAGCAATTCGGTTAAAAGGGAAGTTGTGACATTTTGATTGCTCTGCTAAAGCTAGCAGGAGAAAAAAAAGGGTTTTTTTTTTTATCCTTGCAAAATAACATGTGTTTTTTCCATTACCATCAACTCCCTGCACATCAGTGAACCGGGTGGGCTGCAAAGCAGATCTGGAAAGCTGTTTTCCCCTCTTCTTAATAGCAGTGGATATGAAGAACTGAGGGGATGATGCTTGTTAGAACCACCTTTTACATCCACTGTCGCTTGCCGATGTCCAGACCTGACCCGGGAATGGGACGAATTCAAGGAATCCGCTCCATGGAGACAAACCCCTCCAAAGAAGTGACTTTGGAATGAACTTTACAGCAGATAGTAATCACGGCAGGCAACAGCTGAAGGAAGAATAATGGAATACAGATGTTCCAGGGGTGACACAGATATATAGAGAGAAATACACATATGCATACGTATTGCCCAACAATACAGCATTGATAAAATTAATAGGAATAAAATAGTATCCTCACTGAATTTCCTGTAAGTCTTTATGAAATAAATAAATATACATATATACATATGTAATACATATATATATGTATATACACACAGGGCTCTGTCCCATTTGTGACTTCCCCCATCGGTGGGGCCAGTTTTTGGAGTTTATTCCCAACAAATCCCTGTTAGAAATTTCTCTTCCCCTTCTTTCCTTCTAATCTGCTCCTTACAAATCCCTAACTGGTTTACAATAAAAATCCCTTGCTGCCGCTCCTCTGGGAGGCCTCCCAGTGGGAATCGCTTCCAGGGGGAATTCCCAGAGCGATTCCCAGAGGGAATGACAGGGCAGAGGTTAACAGTGTTCAAGGATTCGGCACCCGGCACCAAATGTGAGGACGGAGGAAGCAGGAGGGCCCCGCGTATGCTCCGAAATCCTCCCTAATGATGTCAGCGAGGAAGGCTGAGCATATGGCGTGTTTTATGGCTGCGGTTGTCTGCCAGGACATGTGTCCGCACCCAATTACCCACCCGCGTGTTATCTTCGCTGCTTTATGTCCCCTCTGGTTCCTTGCGGAGCCATCGGCCACGGGATTTGCAGGGAATTGCACCCCAATCCCGGTGCCTGGTCAGTGCTGGGGCTTCTCAAACCAGGATGGATGTTCCCAAGCGGGACATCTCTTGGGATCCCCAGTGGTGCCCGTTGGCATCTGGGATCTACTGGGGAGCTGATGGACCTCTTAGCTCCCAGGGGACTCAAATGCAAAGCAGAACCCAACAGGACCGACAAGAGGAGGGCTAAAAAGTGAGACACGCAGCAGAGAAAAGAGATGGCCACTTAGCACGCTGCCTGCTCCAAGGTGACGCCGTCCTTTCTGCACCGGTCCTCCACGCATGCCTAACTTGTTCCTAAAGATTTCCAGTGATGCAGAGCTCGTTGCTTCCCCAGACAATCCATATCCGTGCTTAATTAACCTTGTGATTGGAAAGATTTCCTCCAGTCTCACCCCAACGTGCTGCGCTTTAATCCACAGCTGCTTTTTATGCCCACAGAAGTTTTTCCTCAAACTTCTCCCATTTTGCTGCTTTTCCTGATTCCTTCAGACCTTCCCCACTGGGTTGAGCTTTTTGGACCTCAGATCGTCTTTGCTTCCCTCCTTTGGGATCCCCTTTTTGGCCACATCCCTGGGAGCTCCCTGCTTGGCCAGCAGGATCCAACCTCACACGAAACTTCTGCAAATTCCATTTTGGGGTAGCAAATTTTGTGCATCAGAAAAAAACTGTTGCAATCCGCACCATTTTCACACCGGGAACCTGGTTCCAGCAATATTTTCAAACCTGCTTTGATTTTATGATGCTTTGCGAGGAGAGGAACATTTTGTGCTGATGAAATCGTTTGACTTAATTGCGTGCTAAAAGCCTGCTGATGTTTATGGTGTGCGAACGTTAATTTTAATCTCCAATATTAATCAGCAGCAATGTAAGCAATGTATTGCACATTATCATCGCCAGGCTGTATTTGTATATTGTTTAATATTTATAACAAGGGTTTAATTTTTTATATCAGGCAATAACGTTGCTGCGTGTTAGTTCATCTGGGATAGGGAACGAACTAAGGGTTTGAACTGCAGGAAAGGGTCTAAATTGAATGTCAGGAGCAGTTTCTCCTAGGAGAAGGGCAGCAAAGAAGTGGGAACCGCTGCCATGGGGAAGCTTGAAGCTCAGGTTAGGAAATCGGTGGTAGGAAGGACCCAGGTATGGTCAACCCTACGTTCTGCAGGGAGATCATCTGGTGGTCACCAAAGTCCCCTTTTTTCCCTATTTTTTTTCCTCTGATCGTAGCCTCTCCACTTGACCTGTTAGAAGTGAGACTGATTTTTGGCTCCATTGGGATGCAGACAAACTCACATAGACAAACTCACAGGTTTTAGCCTCTCGTCTTAAATATCCGAGGTGTTTTGTACCCTGCGGGCATCTCGCTTTTGATCACCAAAGGGAAATAGCAATTAGGTAGGAGGCAGAGAGAAAGGTGGAATAATGAGGAATAAATAAATGAGGTTCAACTGATTGGGGAACTGCAAAGGAGGGAGGTGATGGTGCTGGCATCTGCATGGATGTTGGTGACTTGTTTTGGACGATTTCTTGTGAAAATTATGGGAATAAAGGCAGGAAAGATGCACTTCTTCAGCACCTCTGGCTCCCTGAAGGCACCTGAGCCTCATGATGATTCATGTTGCAGTCACAGACACGCGGGGAGAAGATGACTTCTCAGTGCTGGAATATCTAAATTGCTTTGGAAAAAGAGACATAAGTTCTTAAGTTACTCGAGGGCTTCTGGAATCTTTGCCTGCTCTTTTCCTAAGCATCGTCCATTCTCATAAGAGGCCAGGCCAGGCCACTAGGCTGGACTCAGGAGATCTCAGCTCCATTTCGGATGGGACCTCTCACTCCTAGGCTGGCTTTTCCCATTTCCTCTTCTCTGGCTCCAAATTCCCAGCCCTAAATGAGGGATAACGCATCTATTTCCTTCACAAAGTTTTTAAAAATCCACCAGTACGAAGCGTTATATAAAAGCTAAACAACATGATTATTTTTAACAGCTTAGCTGCAGAAGCCTTTCTGACATTTCGGGACTTTTAAACTCGAGTTGTATTTTCTTTTTTTTTCCTTCCAGGAAACCATTTAGCTAAATTATATTTTAATAGTGTTTCAAGTGACTTGACTAAAGGAAATAAAGTACTCACAAGTTATGTGTTTAAGCACTGATTTGCATTGTATTTCTCTCCCAACCCCTCCAAAAAAAAAGAGCATACATATATATATATATATATGTATGTATATATTCTTTGTTGCTATGGAACCACAAGTTTTGCTTAGATCAGATCATTTTGTTCCCATGTCATGGATAGAGGAACTGAACGAACAATGCACTGCTAATGGTTTTCACTTTAAATCTACTTAAGGAAACCTTTCACCTCCCACACTTTCCAAATAAATATCATATATATATATATATATAATATATATATAAAAAATAATAATAATAAAAGTCCTTGGTAATTGCCTGAAAGTGTCTTCCTGGGTGCTGGGGTCTGCCCACCTCTACGGGACTGATGCAGAAGGCAATGATGTGACCAGCCCCACCATGGGGTGTGATGATTCCCCTCAAAATTTCTCCAAAAAGCACCATTTCAGGCCAAAAAGCATGCTGAAAATTTCTCTGTAAGGAAGTGGGAGGCTCTTTCCAATGAGCAGCTTCATCTGTAAGGTGTGAAGGCAGCCAAAGAGCCTTGGGCCAGCAGGATTTCCACCAAATTTGGCTGCTTGTGAAATGAAAAAAAAAGTTATTTTTTCTCTTTGGGATATCCTTAGAAAGCTGCGCTAAAAGCGAGTAAAATAATTTAAGAACTGTTTTTTTTTAATATAGATTTTTTAGGGGAGGGGCCTTATGTGCGTATATAATCCAAGTATTTCAAGGATTTTTGCTAAAGTTAAAGCTAAGCAGTGTATATTCATGTACTAAAAGTATATGTATACACACTATATATATATGGGTGTGAACATTGCAGAGCTTTGACTTTAGCAAAAGACTTGAATATATAAAAGGTATATATATGTATATAAGCATATTACTGAAAAAGGACTCTCAAAAAGAAAGTCCCTCTTGATTCTACACATTTCTTTTTCAAACTGGGAATGCAGAGTTGAGTTTATATAGTCCTTTGTAATCTCTTTTTCTTGTTGTTTAATACAAACATCTCTCTGTTTATAAGAATTCCTGGGAAGAACCAGGGGCAGAAGGCTAATTTAGCCCTGGCACTGATTCATATTCCTGCCTCGCCGCAGACAGAGCAGGAACGGGTTTATAAAGGCAGCGTTTGCAGGAAAAAGCCCCCCTGTTCCACGGATGAGCTCCGAGGATTCCCGTGGATCCCAGTCTTCCCCCTGTTTCCAGAAGGAGGGTGCTTGTAGGAATAGCGCCTAATTGTGCGCCCGACATGAGCGGGAAGCGAGATGCGGCAGCCAAAACGGGGATGAAAGTCTCTTTTTAGCTGCTGAACAGAAGATAGGAGCTAAAATATGCAAGCGCGTTACAGGGCCAGGAAAACGGGAGCTTTGTTAAAATTATCTCGTGAGGGCTGTTCTCCAGCCTTCCTCCTCTGCAGGAGCTGTAAACAGCGTCGTGCTGCTCCAAGCAAGGGGTATTTCTGGGTGCACCTTGTGTGCGGCGATCTCGAAATAGAGATATAACAAAGTGCTGCAATGCTACCTGCTGCACTGATGCTGCCCTAATGGCAAAGCTTCTGCTGCAGCTCTGTGCTGAGTTTGCAGAGAGCCTGAGAAAATAATCGCGTGCATTTAAGTCCTTATTTTTATTTTATTTGTTTTCCTGTCTGCAATTATTCTAGGGCAAATATAGGGTTCCTGTAAGGCAACCCTGTGCAATGCATATATGCTGTATATGCATACGTGTTGTATATGCCCTGTGGGCTGGGGGAATTTGGATAACTTGGCCAAGAGGGGGATGACAGGATGTATAAAATGCAGCTCTTCTTATGCTCGAAATGAACTTCTGTTTTTGTCCTCGTCGAGGATGCAGTAAGCAGCGTGGCAGTTAATACATCCACCGGGTTAAATTAGCATCATTATCGCTTTACGAATGAGTAGTTATTGCTAGGCTGCCTCTTAAAAAAAAAAAGCAAGCAATTGCTGTATCTATCGGCCAGCGCATTAAACGACACCATTTAATTAAAGCCTAATTTATCTCGGGATGAAAAATATTTAAAATCGCTGCACAGTATTATTGCTTCATTCAATTACTGCACAACTCCGTCCATTTGCTGCCCGAGGTGGGCTCGGCTGGCAAAGCAACGGGCACGCTCTGCTCTTGCTCTTCTGGAGCTGCAAATCCCAAATGCAGCCCTGGTGTTTTCTGTCCTCAAGGGCATTTCTGAGCTTTAGCAGAAGGGATGGAGGGAGAGGAGACGGTTTTGCTGCTGTCCCAAACTAGACGGGACTGCGCTGAGTGTGCTGAAATCCAGCACAGGACTATCCTGCTAGCAGACTTGCATCACACAAAAAAGTTTGTGTTTCACTAAATTCCTTGTATTTTGAGCCACGGAAGCTCAACAAATCAAATAATTGTGGGGAGATCAGCCAATTTGGCATAAATTTGGGCAGAAAGAGCGGTCACTGCTAGCCAAGGGTAGATAATTTGCTGTTGGTGCTGCTAGCCAGTCACAAGAAATGCGCCTGATTTATGTGTGTGTGACTAATGGGCCAGCAAAAAAGGGCTTTAAAAATAAATAAATAAAATAGCAATGCCTCTGGTCATATGCTCCGGGTTTATGTTGAGATGTGTCATGCCCTATTTAGCTCTGCCACGTTCGAAAGCAGTGACAGGAGGGAGCGCGAGACGCGGGGACAGCACGTTGGCCGGGGAGCAGCAAAATCATTGGGACGTTTAAGAAAACCCTTCCTAATTCAGAGGGAGAGAGATTAAATTATAAACTGGATTTATAATGCCATTTTTGGCATGGTTGGCTGTCTGAACCGGCAGACGGCGAGACCAGGATCTAATTAGTTGGATGCAACTCTCGGGTGATGCTTCTCCCAAAGGCAGTTATTTACTCTTGCCACTTGGGCTGTCGGCATATCCTAGGCTCTCCTCCTGGTATGCCTTGACCCAGCAGAGGAGGAAACTGTTTGGAAAACCCTTTTCCATTAGTTTTAAGAGCTGGCAGAGCTGATAAAGTGTCCTAATGACCTGGTGTTTGTGCACACTGTCCCGTGTATACAGAGCGGTGGGAAACGGGAGAGAGGATTTCATGGCTTGGGGGAATACAAAAGGCAAATGCTAAAGGGGCTGCTCTGTTGAAAGAATAACACTTTGGTGCAGCAAAGCAGAAGATACACAGCTGCCCGCTAGAAACCTGTTAAATATACGATCCCCTTTAGATGTGTAGTCTCAGCCTTGCAATACACAAAACAGAGAGAGGTTTCCTGAGAGCTTCAGCAAACTCAGAGCTCCCAAATTGTGTTGCCCGAGCGCTGCCCCAAGCATCTTTCAGTCAACACTGAAGGCCTCTGCAAAGGAAACATTTCTGGAGCAAGGAATTGGGTTTTTTTTTGTGGTATTGGCTTCCAAACAGCTTGAAATTGGACAGAAGGTTTAGGGAGGGCTGGGGAGGCAGCGCTCTTGCTGCTTTTGCCCAGAGGTAAGCACCTCCCTGCTTTAATAGATGTTTTCCTCAAACATGGACCTGCCACCTCTGCTTAATTCCCAGGACTATAAAATATTCAGGCAGAGCATGGCAAAGGGGAGGAAAACTAACCGGCTTTTCCGGGACTCCTCAGGCCCTGTGTGGGTCTAAGCCCTGGCTCCAGGGTGTGTATTTAAGCACATATTTAAGTCCTGATGATTCAGTGCTTGGGTGCTTTGCTGAGCAGGTTTGCATTAACTATATGTTGAAGATTAGGCTTCATCTGCATGGTTATAAACCTTCGATTTCTCCTCTGTCCCTCCTCCCTGATTTGCCACCCAGATAAGGCTCTTTTGTTGGCAATACACACAGCGTTACCCAGAGCAGCAAGCTGCCCGTCTCCTGCTTGTCGCAATGATGGCTCCATTGACCAGCTGGGCCCTGGCAAAGGTCTTGTCTTACTGGGAACCCACAGAGTGTGGTGAAGGGGGATGGCCACACTGCTCTGATTTGAGGGAAGGAAAGAGGAAAAAAAAGAAAAGAATGGGAAAAAAGAGAAAGGAAAAAGGAAAAAGAAAATAGGGAAAAAAAGAAGAGAAAAAGGGCAGAAAGAAAAAGTGAAAGGAAAAGAGAAAGGAGGAAGAGGGATGAGAAATGGAAAAATAAAAAGTTAAAAGAAATAGATAGAACAAAGAAAAAAAGAAAAGGGAAAGAAAAAGGAAAAAAAAAGGGAAAGAAAAAGAAAAAGAAGAAGAAAAAGGGAAAAAAGGGAAAGGGAAAGAAAAAGGGAAAGAAAAAGAAATAGAAAAAGGGAAAGAAAAAGAAATAGAAAAGGGGAAAGAGAAAGAGAAAGAGAAAGAGAAAGAGAAAGAGAAAGAGAAAGAGAAAGAGAAAGAGAAAGAGAAAGAGAA
>JAWLRI010000086.1:3081019-3102576 GCA_034781795.1 Crypturellus tataupa
AAATAGAAAGAGAAAGAGAAATAGAAAGAGATAGAGAAAGAGAAAGAGAAATAGAAAGACAAAGAGAAAGAGAAAGAAAAAGAAAAAGAAAAAGAAAAAGAAAAAGAAAAAGAAAAAGAAAAAGGGAAAGAAAAAGAAGAAGAAAAAGGGAAAGGGAAAGAAAAAGAAAAAGAAAAAGAAAAGGAAAAAGAAGAAGAAGAAGAAAAAGAAAAAGAAAAAGAAAAGGAAAAGGAAAAAGAAGAAGAAAAAGAAAAAGAGAAAAAGAAAAGAGAGAAAGAGAAAGAACGCCGAAGCGGCTGACGGCAGACTCCACTTTCACACCACGCCACTTTTCACGCTCCGCTGGGCCATCCGAAAGACGTCAGCGATGGGGAGCCCCGGCCGGGAGCCGCAGGGCTCATCTGCGCCTGCTGGTCGCTTGGGAGCGAGGCCGGGGGCGACGCCGGCGCCCAGCAGCTCCTCGGCTCTCGCAGAGCGGCTCCTGCAGCCGACGAGGGCGGCGGGGCTGCGGGCAGGGGAGCTGCCGCGTCGCCCCGTGTGGGCTGCATGTCAATACGTGGGTGCCAGCGGCCCCGAACTATGCGCCGAGTGGGTTTCCTCGCAAAGCAAATGCTGCTTTCTTCCTAGATTAAACAACGCTGCTCCTTTTTCTTTAGCCTTGCAGTTTCCTTTTTCATTATGGATGGGAAAGGGGAACAGAAATGCATGCAAAAAAAAAAAAAAAAAAAAGAGCTGACAGTGTGCAGCTTAATAGGGAATCTGGGACGATATTCTGCTCTTAGATCTGGGCTGCGGCTCTCATCTTTACTAGAGCGTTTGACAACTGAGCTTATTTCTCTGATAAATCTACTGGAGTAAAGATGGGATTCTGCTCTCTGGTAGCAAGAGACTTGTTGGAGCCCTGGAGCTGGAGATTAGACATCGCTTCCCGAATTCCCACCAACACCGGCTGTTCTTGCACCAAAAATCCAACCCCTCCGAGATGCGAAGAGGCCAACGGGTACCCAGGTGCCAACCTGCCACACTCGAGTCCTGCTAGGAGTTCCTGGTACAGGAAAACCCCTCTGGAAAATATTATAGTAGCTGATCTAATGACGAAAAATAAACCTCAACTCACGAGAGGCCTTTCTGGCCCGTGGGCGCCTTAATAGTCGCTTTGAAAGCAGCAATTTGCAGCCTCCTTTTGCTGTGCCCTGTCATTTCCACGCGCTTGCTCTGGTTTTCCTCTCGCCCTTCGCTGCGAGCGCTGCACCTCCGTGCTCCCCGCGTTAGCAGCATTCCTGGGATCCGGAGGACTGGCAGGTTTTCCCCCTCCGGGAGGGATGTTTTCTCTCCTCTGCTGTTGTATTTCTTTGCCATGAGAAGGAGACCACGGTGCCTGCTTTATTTCACTGCTTGCAGACGGCTCCGGATGGGCTCCGTGTGCTGGAAGGCATCGTTTTTTTGAGGACGTCACGTTGCAACGGGCAGAAATCTTGGCGCTGGCTACGGAGGGTGCCGAGACCCATGTGTATCTCTTCCTGCACATTGGCTTGACAGCACTGGCGATGCCTGGGGTGCCCTTTTCCTTCGGATCTCCCTTTGGAAACTGCTCGTTGCCCAAATGTTGGAGGAATTCGAGGTTCAGGGTCCTGGGATGCACCTGGTCTTACCAACTCATGATTGTGGTCCTAGCAAGACAGGCCAGGAGCGGAGCAAGGCAGGAGCAGCAGGCGCTTTGCAGCACTTCTCCCCGTGTTTTATGCTCAGACCTCCCTGATCCGAGGGAGGCTGCAGGTTAAACTCACTTTGTCTCATCCTCCCCGCACTAAACCCGCTGGAGGCAGAGCCTCAGATCCTGCGTTTATCCCCGGGCTCTGCTCCGTGGATGGTGCTTTTCTCCAGGCGGTTGGCGCGTTGGCTGCCCTCTGCTTTGCCCCGTCTGTTGATAGATCCAGCACGCGAGTGAGACGGATCAGAGCAGTCAAACATCCCACAGACAGGTCAAAAACCCTTAAGGGGAAATTTCTTGTCCTTTGGCCTCACGGCAGCTGCCTCAATCCTGCTCCGAAGCACTGGCCGTGCAGGACCAAGTTTGCCGGCCTTTGGAGGAGATCAACACCAAGATCTCATGTCTTTAAGCCAAGTGAGGGCAAACGAGCAAAAACTGTTGTTTTCCCTGCTTGGTGAAGACTTTCTGAGCTCACACTCCTGCTTTATTGCCATTTTTCAGACCTAGCTTGTGCAATTTGCAAGGTGGAGGGCAACCCAGGGAAGCCGCCCGTGTCGCCGAGCAGAGAGTTTCTCACTCTAGAAGCAAATTCCATCTTCAAATCTGCAAGGGTAATTGAGCGGGGGAATCGATTACCACGGCTACGTAAAATTCCTTATCTCTTGAAATCCATAAAGGAGTCACCGTGGATCGATGACGAGGTCCCTGGGGTGCGTTCTGCAGGGGACAAGACACCGTCGTGGTGTCCCTGGGCTAAAGAAATACGAAATTCGCAGCGTGTTGCCTGATGTCCCTTAGGGAAGAGCTGCCACTGTCGCCCCAAGGGACCCAGTGCCCCCAGGATGTCTTGGCCCAGGGCTTGGGCTTCACTGACCATCGGGCAGCACCAGGAAGGACTTTTCCCTACCTATGGTAGAGGAGACCCTGGGTACCTGGTTTCTTTTGGTGAGATAAACCTTGTTTTGTGGGGAAGCGGGTGATATAAGTGATATAAGCGGGTGATATAAGCAATATAAGTGGTAAATCTAAGCGGTCCTTGAGAGCAAGGCATGGGGGTGTCTCCTACTCTGCCCAAGACACACAGTTCAACTGCTGGAAGTTTGCGTTGGTCTGGCAGAATAAGGTATCTACGATTCCCTTTGGACTTTATGTGCTAAAAATCCCAGGAAAAATCCCTACGTATGCTGAAAGCAATGGGACACATCCAGCGGAATAAAATTTGCCTGTATTCAAACAAGTTAATTCTGCTTTTCTTTTCGGAATCTCAGCATCCCTCACTGTCATGTATGTGCAGACTCACACAACTCTTGGAATATTTTAAAGGAAAGGATTTTTTCTTTTAAAAAAGGATTTTAAAGGATGGGAAGGATTTTTTCCTCCTATTTCCATCCCCACTGCTCACTCCCTGGCACCCCTTTCAGAGGCAGCTTTTTTAAGATCCCATTTGTGCACATACCCTGGGCCATCAGCAATTCTTTCCTATTTTTTCCACCAAGATTACATTGGATATTATCAACAGCCTAAGTGGATGCTTTCTATTTTTTTTATACGTCCTTCTTTGTGGACAGAAACATGTAGTGAGCAATCTGTGCACTCAAAACAAGATAATGTGATGATCCAGTGGACCCCCTGCGTGGCCGGAGATTGCTAGATAATATATAGTATTCTGTCGGGATAATAACCAGAAATGGAGTGAATATTTCTCCCCGCAGCGTTTACATCAAATACTTAAGATAGCCTTTTGTGGACAGAGGAGTCAAATGGGGTATCATATGACCAGGGAATAGTAAATACGTAAAAAGGGGGGAAAAGGAGCTATTTATCTAGAGGTTTTTTATTTCTTTGAGTTTGCAAGGCTGGGGGGGCCTCAGGACGCTATCGCTGCAGGGAAGGGTGAGCTGAGCTCAGTAAGGACAGGGTTATGAAGGAAACATCTCAAAGGTTTCAATGCTGAAATTATGCTGGTTGGGCTCAGATTGCAGCAGGAGCTGCTCAAGGTTCAGTCTTTGAGCCCAGCTTGTTACTATGGCCCGAGGGAGGGCAAAGCAGGGTGACTTAGGTCAGGGGTAATTTAAAACAGGGCAAAATGTCACGTTGCACGGGGTGAGCACGTGTATTTGGGGGAGTAATCAGCTTTTCCGCTAAACTAAGGGCTTTGAGCGTGAGTTAGAAGGAAGAGGAAGACCTTGTGCATCTGTTGGACATAAAATGAGTGCATAACTTAAATGTGATGCTGCTAGGAGAAAGGAAAATGTCACCCTAAAGCGTAATAAGCAAGACAGAGAGGAGGAAATGCTTAAGAATATTGTGAGCTGCTGAGGAAATCGCTTTGGGAAGGTGCCGTACACTTCCAGTCTTTGCTCCAACAACGATGTGTTTAAATTGCAGCGGGTGCAGAGATGGGTTGCTAGGAAGGGCAGAGACCGGCTGGAATATTTACAGGGATCGGGAAGCCATAGAAATGCTGCAAGGTGCCCGGGGGACAGGTCCGGCTGGCACCGCGCTCTGCCCTCCGCCCCGCAGGAAACAAGAGCAGAAAATGACGGTGCTATTTGAGACCAGCCCTTGTTGCCGGGAGTTTTGTCATCCGTCACACTCGGGGTTTTGGAACGTGCGCTCATGGAGAGAGGAAGCAGGCCCAGGAGAGGCTTTCCTGGACGGAAACGGTGTTTGTTTGTGCAGCAGAAAGAGAAGAGGAATGATTTCCCCTTAGGAGAGGAGGCATTTGGGCGGCATGGAGCTTCCTGATACGTTAACTCGTCGGGCTGGAATATGTTTAACCTCTGGATGAGGGTGTTTGCATAGAGCGTTTGCCAGGCAGTGCTGTTTCGACACAAAGGGTTTTGATAAGGCAAAACGTAGGGTCACTGCGACCTAATTAGGATTTAAGGCAAGGGCTGTTTTTGTAAATGAGCTGATTTTTCCGATAGAGGAATAAGGCACCTGCAATATGCTGGGAGATATACGACCGCACATAGCATTAAATGAGCATGTAAATGAGATGGCTCTCATTAGAAAAGGGCAAGTTTGACGAACAGTTCCTGAGAGCCTGGCCCAGAATGACGCCTTTTGCTTCTGCTGCTCCTCTTATTACGGCCGGGCGAGGAAGCCGGGAGGATGGGAGGGATAATGAACCGCTGCTACGGCCGGGCTCGCTACGAGCAACGCTTTGATGCTGGTAATAAAGCACAATCATTGCGCCCGGCGCCAGTAAATCCGAGCGTAATCGCAAAGTTTCGTGTGGCTGCTCCAGAACGAAGCAAAAATCGCTGTCGGGGTCTGCGTGGCCTGAGCTCCGTCTGGGAAACAAGGGGAATGGGGAGTCGTGGGTGCTCCTGCGCTCCCAGGCATCCTGCCCAAGCCAACTGGGTCTCCCCACACGTGTTTGTGGTCAGTTTTGGTCATAGAGCAGCAATCCTGGATCTCCTCAGGCAGATTATACCTCTTCAGTAGCATAAAACGATTCTCCTTGGGTTTTACTTACACTGTGCATGACAGCTGGTGTGATCCGACTTCGCCGGAGCGCAAAAAGGCTCCGCTGATGGCAAGGAAAAGCCTGTTTATCTCTTCCGAACGGCAGCGGTTGGGAGGGATATTAAAAAGATCAGAGGTGTCTGTCACATTTGGAAGCGGGTTACAGCAGCTCGCGCGTGCAGGGCATGGATTTTGTGAATCAGATTCTTCCTATTGCCCGTCCCGAAGCTGAGGATGAGCAGCTTCCTCCTCATCAGCCGCAGTCCTGGCCTCAGCGGCCGCCCCGTGTGATTTATGAGGAATAAGATAACAAATATGAGCTCAGCCTTGGGGGTTAACGGAGCGAACCTGCCTGTCGTGGGAGCTGAGCGGCGTTTCCCGAGGGAGGTTTTCCCTCTGCAGCGGCCAAATATCCCTGGTAGTGTAAATGCAGGATCAGTTTGCTCTGGGATGAGGGCACCGATGCTCCGAGTACCTGAGCAAGACTCAAGGCATTTTTCCTTTTGGACTCGTGCTCTTCTGGACTAGAAAGGGGAATTACACCTGTCCCATGCACTCTGCTTGCTTCTCTTCCCCCTCTTTTCTTGCATCTTTGATCTCTAAATGGGAGTCTATTCTGAGGAGGAGTTTGTCAGGGCCAGGACTATCTCCTGCAATGTGTTTGTGCAGATCCAGACCACGAGATGTCTGTACTGCTTGCGCTGTTTAGCCAGAATCCAAATTCCCCTAAGCAAGAAACTGCAAGAACAACCCCCTACATTGCAGCAGACAGACCCTAAATCGCTTTTCTGACTGCAGTCTACAAAAATTAGCAGCCCTATAATTGCTACTGTAATTCTAAGGGACTCGGAAACCTCGAGTCAGGCCAGAAACACAACTTAATCTTTTCAGAAATGCGGATTTGTGGAGCTGATCATTGCAATTTGCTCTGGCAGGGAACCAAACCTCAGCTGGGGAGGCCTACGAGGTGCCACCTGCATTTTGTGCTTGTCCAGGTGCATAACGGAGCGTGACGAGCCCAGGTAGCAGCAGCATGGGCCGTGCACGTAAGCTTGTTAGAGGGGCTTACTCACCAGATGGACAAACAGCTCGCAGGTAGGTCTTATTTTTCATTATTCCTCCATTAGGCTTAGTCGCGTGGCGTGTTTACCTTCACAGATCTTGTTCCCCTCTCCGTCTGGCGCGCGGATCGTGTTTCCAGCTCATCCCGTTGCCACAGCCGCCGACCTTCCGATGGGAAAACAAGGGGCGAGCGAAATCCGACAGCCTCCGGGGTGTCGCTGAGGCTGCAAAGGGCACGCGAGGAGCTGGAGCTGCCCAGGAGAAGGTAAAAACAGGCTTTCTTGGCTAGAATGACTAGCAAAACACTTTCCCAGCTGTTATTTATATACCGGGTGGATTTATTAAAATCTCGTGTCTGAGTTGTCCTTAGAGTTGTCCTTTCATTTCTACCGGGGCAGCTCTGATATTGGTGGCACAGAAACGGGCTGCAGAGGACAGGGTGAAGCCCTGGACACTCAGATCCTTGTTTGGTGCCTTAATACACGTGTAGGAGGGCTCTGGGTCACCAGGTTTCGGTGTCCTAATGTCCTTTCTCCTCCGACCAAGCAGGGCCTCCCAATTAGCGATGCGTCTTCTCTCCATTATTCTCACTGGGAGATTAATTCAGATCGACAATATCCTCATAAAATTATGCTAAATTTATTTCCAGGCTAAATTTATTCATGTTGAGTTTATACCCATCTGTCCTTGTGTCCTTTAGGGACTCCTCTCCTTGCTGGTGACCTGCTGGACGTGATGCTGCAGATGAGCTGGGTCCCTCTCGATCCCTGTAGGCCAGGTGGCCTCACGAGGGCAGGAGGCTCCATGGGACATGGACTCCGAATGGGATTGGCCTCCAAATCCTGCAGGGAAAAGACCTTCCTCCCCGGTGCCGTCACTTAGCTCTGCTCATCCTCTCCAGTGCTGGGTGGTAAAATGCCCATCAGCAAAAGAGCAGAAAGGTTTCCTAGGGCTTCACAGCAACTCCCTGGAGGATCAGGGTGGTTCCTTGAAGATTTTGAGTCCTGTGCACTGGGCAGGCTTTGATTTTAGGGCTTGGGAGGGTGCTCGGTGCCTCCTTGTGCATGGCCAGCCGTGGTGGGACCAGTGACCGGCCACCTCCCCAACTGCTATGGAAAGGGGATGTTGAGACCACTCACCAGTCTGGGCACACGGTGACAGGTCCCTTCACAGACAAACCTGGGAAGTGACAAGCAGAGAACACAAAGCCACCATTAAACCCAAATTATCCACGTTTCTAGGAACTGTAGGAAGGTTTCCCTGAAGATGGCAGAGGTCTGAATAGCTTCTTGCACTGTGTTCTGCTGTCATTGCAAAAATCCTGGAGACTCGGAGCCTCCGAAAGGCTGACACTGTATTTCTGACACTGCTCGCAAGAACATTTCTTAACATTTGGGAGTGAGGACAGGTGGGTTACACAAAATACTGCAACCCCGCTTTGCAGGAGGGAACTATTTGGGATTGATAACCTGCTGGGTTCATCTCTAGCATCCATCAAGCTCTCACAAAAACCAAAGCCGAGCAAAATCCCTCCTCCTGTGTCATTCTTTCCTAAATGTTTTCTGTCAGTACATTTTGTTCTCCATTTTCCTTGGTATGTACCGAAGTGGGAGATTTTATAATGATTCACAGTGTTCCACCGAGCAGCTTCAAGCAGCAACCGGGGAGTCTGCTAAATAGGCATCCAGCCCGGAATATTTTGTACACTATCTAAATGCAGCGCTGTAATTAAAAGACATGCTTGAAATAAATGACAAAGAGCTTGATTTTTTTCCCTATTTTTTTTTCCCAAGGGAGATGGAAAAGGGAGGGAAGGAAAGTCGCATTGAAACATCAAAAGGCACAACAAGCACATTGGAACAAATAGTATCAAACAATGAGGGCCAATGCAATTACTTTAAAATGCTAGATGTTCCCTTATCACCCAGGGAACTTTCTGTCTGATTAAAAATAATTATTGCTGGCATTAAATCGGTTTAGAATTACTCTGCACAATTCATCTTCTATTGCACGCCACAACCATATGCCTAGTTTGCCGAGTGGAAAAATGTCTCTTTCGTCCGGATAAATAATGCTTTGTAAATATTTAGAGACGAATGTTCTGGATCACTGAACGACTATTTTTTTTCTTACAATAAATATGTGCAAATGAGCTTGTTTTTGGCGGCGGCTCAGTTGGAGGCAGAAACTATATGGGGCCAGATTAATCCCTGTGTAGCTCAGTAGGGGCCATGCCAAGATGACTTAGGAGAGAGGAGGGAGAAGGAACATTTCTAAGGCTGGGTGAGGAAAGAGGGGGCAGAAACAGCCCTTTTGGACATTTAATTCCATTAAGAGCAGTATCTGCAGCACCTTGCAAAGGCCACCGGCTGCCGTGGGTGTCTGGAGGGCGGACAAATGCCATGACATTGGCCTGGTGCCACCTCCGCCTGGCGCCCATTGCCGGTGGCCTCAGTCCTGGTTGGTGAGACCAAACTGCAGGGTTGTTGCCTATGAAATCGCTTGCAAATGCGTGACCGAAGCTTTGCCTCTTTGCCCTATTCCACATCAAAAACTACTCTGCTTTCTGCCGAATAACATATTTACTGTATCTCTACTTAACGATTAGTGCGGCTGCTCTGGCTGATTTTGGTGATTCATAGAAAGGGAATACAGCGACTGCTGCGAGAGGGCACACGTATTATTTAGAGGAATACAGTTTTTACATGTTGTTCTTGGTGCAGATGCTATTAGTTGGATGCAAGCCAGTATCCGAGGCCAAGCAGCAGGCACCGGCTTCCCTTTTGGGCTGGATTTGTGCTCCGAGAAGCAACCAGGAGAGAACAGGGTTTGCTGATGGTCGAGACTTTGATATTTTTCCTCTGCTCTTGAGACACCTCTTGGGGAATTGGTTTGCTTGGATGGGATGTCCCACAACCAGATTTCCTTCCCTATGCATAGGGAGATGCAAGTTCCCACACTGTCGGGATTGAGACTATTTTAGCTCCGTCTCCTCTTTCTTCCTCCATTTAAAACCAGTGAGAAACCGTCTCCTTGCCTCTCTAGGGTGACTGGCTCGCTGCTCGTGTGTATTTGCTCTGCATTCGATTAAAACCCGGAGGCAAACAAGGGGCGTTAATGAATTCGCCTGTTTATGATGACAATATGTTTCCGAGCCCTCCAATTGATTTGCCGAGCGAGCTGATAAAAAGAGCAAACCCTGCATTATTTACAAGCCCGAGTCTAAATGTAGTGTTGGAATCAACAGAGCTTGTTTGTGCTTTAAAATCCAAATGAGGATCCCGGTAATCTCGTCTCCAGGAGGCCGGGAGGGCTGCGCAGGAGCCAGGATTTGCCCAGCTCTCCCAAAAAGATGTCACTGGTCAGGGTAAACCTGCAGAATTCAGTGTAATTGCTTTGAGCAGAAGATTTATTTCCCTGTGCTTTAAGCTTTTGCGGCAACACATATTGGGGAAGGCAGAGATGAGCTTCAAAACCTTAATAAGAGACCCAAAAGGGGCTGCAACGCTCTCTCTTTTTTAACAGTCAACCGAAGCATCAATACCATGGGGTTAATTACACAGAGTGGCTAATTAAAGACATTATTTACCTTGGGAAAGAGGGAGGCCAGGCTGCTCTGTCCCTGGGGAATTTGCAGGGATCTCCTGGAGGGGCTGGGAAAGATGCTGAGTTGGGTGGAAATCGCCCCGGTGCTGAGCACAGCTCGGAGTAGCCACAAGCCCATGGGGTTTGTCTGGAATTTGGGCCCCCAAAAAAAGAATTGAGAGAAAAGAGGATGAAAAATATCCCTTTTGCTCCCTGAAAGACGGGGATGCCACAGCCGCCTCCTTGCTCCCCCAAGATGCAAACAGAGCATCCTCCACCGTCCCCTTGATGTTGCAAAGCAAAGGCACATTCAACGCTGTGACCAAAGGGGCTATTACAAAAGCCAGTCAAAGCCCTGATTTAAACCAGCTTGTTTAAATATTTTCCTGCTCCCTGTGGTTAGATTCCAGGCTTTTACTGCGTGATTACTTTAGCACGAGAAAGGCAATACTTTGGAGGGCAAGAAGAACGGCCCGATTCACCGATGAGCGCCTGTCCCCGCAGCAAACAGGGTGCTACAGTTTCCCCAGGAATGTTTTCGCCTCTTAAAATGCCCCATAGTAAACAAAAACAAGGAAGGATTGCCACGGAGCAGGGAGATTTAGCATTTAGCGAGGCTCCAAGCTGCGTATTTGCAGGACGCTGCTTGGGCAAGCTGCATTTGGGAAATATTCCCTGTTGGCTGCAAGTCACAGATTACGGCCCGCAAAAGTGATGTCCCCAAGCCCTGTCACCCTGCAGGGACAATAAACAACTCCCGATGCTCTCAGGAAATATGGCATGGGGCTGCACTGATTCCCATGGTGGCTCAAGCTTTGCAGACAAATTGATTAATTTTTATTAATTACTTCCTCCAAAAAAACATACTGGAGGAAGAAGAAGGCGCTGCACTCATGCACCAGGACTGTGCATGTATAAAACAGCTTAAAAAACGCAAAATTTGGTGTCAAACAGCAGACACCAGAGAGATTGATCCATCCTGTCCGCCTCTCCAGCACGGCGTCTTCCCCCGTTTTCCTGGAGAAAACCCGGAGCGTCCTCCAGGGTTTGGGGAGCCGGCGCGGGACCCGCGCGTTTTGCACAAAGCGGTTTGGAGGACGCGTGGCGGCAGCTGATGGCAGCACACGCTATTTCAGAGCAGCGATAAACAAGGGTGCCCCAAATAACTCTGTTCTTGCCGGCGAGGGGTATTTTTAACCAGCAACGAGACACAAAATTAACACAGAAGGATGGGAAAAAAATAAAAAAAAGAAGAGAAATGAGTGGCTGCTTTGGGGGAAGGAAGAGCTGTCTTTCCTGCAGACGCCTGGTGATTCCTAAGTGCCACACAGGGGGTTGGGGACATTGGGGACCACCAGGCGCCACAGAGCCGGACACAGGGTCCCCCCACATCAGGAGGTCGGGCCATGCGGAGCCCAATCCAAGAAGCTCCCATTGGATGGCTCCCATTTGTCCGGGATGGCTCGGAGAGGGCTTCCAGCTGGGATAACAGCCTTAATGGCTCCGGCGTGATGTGTATTGGCGCCAGCGTGGGGTGGTGGCAGCTGGCTGTGTCCTTAGCGAAGGGCTGAGACGAGCGGGGGTGAGGAGGGGACGTGCAGAGCGTGGGGACAGCTGGGGACAATGCTCCGAGCAAGCAAAGCTTAAATATGATGGGGAGATCCGGTGCAACTCCAGGTACCTGCATGTGCACGAATATTGGGAATCACCGGCCACTTTCCGGAGCCTCTTTGCTGTGCAGGAGCACAGGATGTGTGGCCACCAGCTGCAGGTTGGGGACAGCTTGGACCCCAGCAGCACGTAAAGTCCCCTGGTTCTGGAAGAGCTTCCTGCGTCCGTGACAGCTCCTGTCCGTGCACAAGACGGACGGGCAAACACCAGGCTGCAAAGCCGCGCTTTAGAAAACCGGGTTAGAAACACGGCGCTTCGGGGCACGCCAGATGGGAAAGGCCAGATGGGAAATTCACGCTGACTGAAGCGCTCGCGCTCGCGTCGGTGCTTTCCCAGGTCTCTGCTCGCTCTCCCTCACTGGAACGGGGAGGCTCCAAGGGGTCTTCTCCCCGCCAAAGCTCAGCTTGGCTTTTGGGCAGCTCCTTTTCTTTTGCTGTCGCTCGGCTGTCCCTGCCAAGGCATCTCCATGGCCAGCAGCAAGCTTGAAGGCTCAAAATAAAGCAAGAAAGCTCAAAATAAAGCAGGAAAGCTCAAAATAAACCCAAATCTTTAAAAGTCAGGACTAGACCCAATGTTTCCTCCTCGTGACTGGGATCCTCCTGCTCAGAGAAGCCCATTCCCCTTAGGAGATTGTGGGTCAACGCAGGACTCAGTGTAACAGGGGTCAGTCTGATCCTGAGGGGTTTTTGGCCTTAACCTGTTGTTATTCTGTGATTATTCTGGATTTCTATGATGCTCCTTCGATTCTTCACCCAGGATCAGAGCATCTGGGGGTGATGCCGGTGGCAACAAGATCTCTGCTTGTGCAAACCCTCTTGCAGGAAGACTCTGGTCAAGGGTTTAGGATGAGGCAGCTGCTCTGCACCAGGATGGGGACAGGGCCCCGGTGTCCCCGTCTCCCCTCGGCGCTCTGACTCAGCCTCTTTCCCCCGCCTGCTCCTCCGGGATGAGTAATCCAGCCGCGTTAACCTTTAACGAGCGCGAGACACTGGGTTTAAATATAGAGGCGCGTTTTATTAGCGGAGCCCGGGGCGGAGGAGAAGTGCTGCTGCTGCTGGAAGAAACACGGAGGTGTCAGCGGAGGGCTGAAAGGAGAGCCCCACAGAAATAAATGCAGTCCCTATAGCAGCATCTGCGCCCGAGAAAGCCCTTCCTTGCACAAATCCCCATGACTTTGCTGAATTTGGAACAACTTCCAGCACATCTTTCTTTGGGTTCAGTGTCTGAAAGCAGCTGTGGCAGTGGGGAGCAAATAGCAACCCTGGGCATTGAGATCCAGCTCCCGGGATCCGAGATCCAGGATGTTGGAGACCCACGTGGATGCAGCCTGTGGATGAGGGCAATGTTGCACCAAGCCCTTTCTGTGTGCAGGCTCTGCGAGGCTGGCAAAGGATAGAGACAAGTAATTTATGTCGAGAAGCATCCCCGCCCCTGCAAATTATGAGGTTTTATTGTCATCATAGAATTACGATTATGTCTGCTAGGTCGAGGTCCCAGCTGCTGATCGCTCTGTGCAGACCGTATTCCCTGTAATGGACTTCTCGCCTCTTCCCCATCCGCAGCCAACAGCAACGGCGAAGTCACGCGGCCGAGGGACGCGGAGGGCTGCGCGGCCGCCCGGAGCAGAGCGGGATCCCGCATGAAAGGAGCCCTTGTGTAGCGGGACTCACCACGTGTCGCCCCCGAGAGCGTTCGCTCCCCTTTGAGCTTCATCTGCAGCCCTGGGGCTAGTGCCCTCTGTGCCTTGAGACAGTCCTGGGAGTCATGGGGTTCTCATAAGCCCGTGGTCAGTCATGTCCTGGCAAAGCAAAGGCTCCGTTATGGTTTTCCTTGTGCAAAGGATGCGGGAAGATGCTGGTGGAGAAGAAGGGGGTGAAGCTGCTGATGGAGCAGCTTCCAGAAGCCCAAGGGGTTGTTTGCGATGCTGGAGACACTTGGCACTGCTTTGCTTTGCTGTAGGATTTCACTGTGGCGCCTTCACCTTGAGCGATCACCCCAACGCAGGGTCTGGCTGCTCACTGCTGCCTGCTTGGACTGCCCAAATTCCCCATTTATCGGTCTCGATCGGGATTCACATCAGCAGTGCCAAGGCAGGAGCTCATCGCTGTGCTCCCATGGGTGACTCCAGCAGACAGGGGTTAAAACGCTAGCACATAAAGTTGCCCGAATCATTTGTTAGCTCGAAAAACGCACTTTCAGCACAAATAAAAGTGCCAAAACAGTTCAGAGAGGTTGTGTGGACATACCTGCAGCTTCTGCTTTTCTCTGATTAATGAGTCTGGAAGCAAAGGTCAGGAGTCAGCGACCTCGGGGATGGGGAGTCCCTTTCATCCAGCAGCTCCTTTGGGAAGATCCCGTGCCCAGATTTCACCTCCGCTCCTGCCCAAGGGTTTTGGCCTCTCTCCACCTCCAAGGGCAGCGCTCAAACCAGGAGGGTAGTGCAATTCCTCCCTGCATGCAGTGGAGATCCTGCTGAAATGGAACGGGACCAGGATAACAGGCTAAAAAAGATAAAGTTCATGCTGGAGAGGGAGGAATTGCAGAGATCAGCTCATGTCTTGCTGCCCGTGGCTTCTAGATGGGCAGCACTGTCAACCGTTGCACAGCTGATTTCTGTTTTCTCCAAAGCCTCGTGAATCGATCTGATTTTTAAATGCAAATCTTTTATTTTTCACATATACTAAACAGTTTCAAAACATGAAATCCTCTGGACTGTCCTGATTTTTCAGTGTCAACCTCAAGATTTTGGGGACCCAGATGAACAATTGCGGTTGGTGAGACTGGATACGGAGGCCTATTATCCCCATGCTAAATCTCCAATCTCAGTTATGTGTCATTTACATGGAAGTAAAAGCCACCTTGTCCCTTAGATTTCCTACCAGTCATGCCATTTTCACTTGTATTTGTTAACGGGTTGCATATTTTAAGGACAAACCACTGTGTTTGAAATGTTCTCAACCACCTCAAGTTGTTCATCAGCATCCAGTACAGCCCCACCTTGTTGAAGAATGTAGCTGGAGAAAAATAGGGGTTTCCAAAATGCAGCTGGATATCCCCATCCCAAAGAAGGGGCTTTGCATGCGTCCATGTGATCCCCCTGTGCCCAGTAAGCCCAGGTTTTGTGGACATGCAGCAGGTCCCATAGAAAGGCTGTCCCCTTGCTGGAACTGTCCCCTGGTTTGGGGGAAATCACTCAGGACTAAGAGATACCAGCAGTAAAGCCCAGCTTGGCGGTTGATGCTCCAACGTCTCTTGGGCTTCTCCTCATGGTGCCTCCATGGTGATTTGTTCTTCTCTGTACTCAGTAGCATCCATATATATTCCCTGTGCTCCCTACCCTATAACTCCCCTCTTTGGGCAGTATCTCTCTCCATGCTGCTGTCTGGTCTATCCCCTCACCTGTGTTTCCCATCTCACTCTTGGAAGAGACATCCTTATGTCCTACATCTCAGAGCTTTAATTTACCCACCTCTCACTGTGCAAGACACAGGAGCAGCGTTAACCACATGCAGACATCTCTATTTATGGACCAGCTTGGGAACTCCGTGGCTTCTGGATGTTGCTGAGTGGTTTTGCAAGCAGAATAAATATCAACCCTCTAGGGCTCTCGCCGATGGCTTTATTTTAGGCGTTTTTCCCCAGGGAGAAATGTTGAACATATCCTTTAATTCTTTGCTGATACGTGTTCCCTGTGAAAAATGTTCCTCAACTGAGTCATGGAGAAAAGAAATATGTCTAGTTGCGGAGTTACTTCTCATCGCTTGGGATTTATGTCATGGACAACGTCATTCCATCAGGATGTCGTTGCTGTGGGCACCTCGCCGGTGGGAAAGGGAGTTACTTTTATCCTGTTGCGCGCATGCAGAATAGGTATTTTTGCACTATATCCAGCGCCAGTGCCTCACTGGAGTATTTTCATTTATGTGGTAGGAGGAATCTCATTAACACAAACTTCAGAGGAATCCAGCACTGCCAGCCCGAAGACAAATGCAGCAGTGTTGTCGGCATTTATCAAGCAGCGAATGACCTTTGCTATCCATTAGGATGAAATGAAAAGCTTTGGGCTCTAACTTTGTTAAAGCGCACGTGGCTGTCTTTTTAGATCTCCGAGTTGGTGCATTGCTGAGATTAATCAAATTGTGTGTTTTGCTGGTGTTTAAACGGTACTGTTATATAATTCAGTCTCTGCATGTTTTCAAGACAGCGGGCAGAAGAATTGCATCGGAGCCCAGCTGTAAAATAAACCTGATGTGGTCAATAGCTCAGGGGCCAATGCCAATCTAATGTTTTTAGACTGTATCACTTGCAGTCAACTTACTTGAGTCAGAATTGTATGAAAAATGTATATTCTGCATACAGAAATGTATATCCTTGGGAGAACTTAACTGAAGAAGGTGGATGCATCACTCCTTGAACTTATAAACCTCATCCTGCGAAGAGGGTGCAGGGATGGGGTGTTTCCTTGTTTTCCACGACTCTCTCCATGTTGTACATAGCTGGTCTCTGCCAGCATCATCCATGAACACAGACCTGGCTGTTCCCTATGGAAACACCTCACGAATCCTCATCAGCTCCTTGGCCTCCACGGTGGCTCCTGGAGGGTCTCTCACCTGTAGTTCCTCTCCCTTTTGCCTCACAATTGGGTCCTCACGTTCACACTGAGCTTATTTTTTAGCATAATCCCTCCAGCATCTCTCTTTTCCTATCAGTCCCAAGGTGAGGACTCTCCTGCTGCTCAACACCAAGCTGCTGCCTGAAAAGTTCTTGCTAAATTAGGTACCAACAGTGAAGAACTGATATCTTTGCTTGTCTTCAGCCAGGAGCTGCACTGGCTTCTGCATCCCCAGGTTTTCACCTGCTCCCTATGAAGTCAGTTCCTTCCATGTAGCTGAGTTCTGTTTCCCACTGACTTCAGCAAAGACCAAACAACCTTTTGTCAAATGAAATGAACTCAGAACAGCCATAGAGCTGTGGGCATTGGGTCCACCTTATGGGCTTCTTCACGTGGTGAAACAGAAGAATTATGACTGGTTTTATAGCGGGAAAAAATGGCATATTTATAGGTTGCAACTGAAGCTGCAGCTGGTGCAATGCAAGTCTGTGCAAATGCTTTATGTAAGACTAAAAAGATATTTTTCTGTTTAAAGCATTTATGCACAAACCAAGTCTAGTTAGAGCATATGATATAAGAAAGACTTTCATTAGGATAACTACAGCGGGGATATACGGTTGCAGCACTTTCTGCTCCAGCGTGCATAGATCAGCTTGCAGATAAGCTAGTAATACGTTCACAAATAGATACATAACTGCAGCATTACTGCACATCCAGGGAAAAGCAATGACCATGAGTGCTGGTGGCTGGTGAATCAATGGAGAAGCATCAGCTGGTATAACAAGAGTGGGACAAAGAGCTACTGATACCCCAGTGGAAATCAATCCATTAATGAATGGGTTTCCTCTTGTGCTCCTGGAGCGAGTGTCAGCATCTGCATGGGATGGGATATGGAATGAGGGATCGAAAACACATCCTTGTTTGAGATGGTTCTTTGCAAAGCCTCTCTTCATCGGATGTTACGTGGACTTTCAGTCTCCTGGTGACAGCAGTGCACATCGCTGCTGGATGTGGACTCCATCCTCCGTCTGTGCAATGCTAAATACTGTGAGTATTGACATGCAGGTTGTGGTTGAGGGATAGGGTTTTATTCCTGGGTGTTTATAATAAGCAAGTTCGGCTCGCTTGGATACAAATCCATGTGCAGAAGACATTCCAAATGTGGCCTGTGGATACCTGTAGGAGCTGAGTTGTGTCAGGTCTGGCCTCTTGATGAAACCTGGAGCTTCCTGGGGGATGGCTCCACTCTCAGACACTGGAAAAGAAGGCTTAGATGGAGGGAAAAGTGACTAAGCATTGACTTAGGAGAAACAGAGATCCCATTTAGAGTAAACGGAATGGGGTTGGGGGCAGAGAAGAAGGAAGGAAACAGAAATACATAAAATGAGCCTATACAAGCAAAATTATTGCATTGTTGAATCCTTTTTGCAGACTTTCCTTCGTGAGTTATCAGCAACTCTGCGCATATTTGTGCAGCCGAGTAGCTGCGAGGCACAAATACATTCTCTGGTAGCAAATAATTCCTTTTCCTGATAACATCTGCAGTCGGGCTCGGCTGCAGCATGAGTGCGATGGGAAGGATTTCATTGGGAAGGCAGGGGGAAGGCAGCGTGTTGTCTGTCAGCCAGCCCATATCCATGAAAAGCGGGATTTCCACCCAGAAGGGAAGGTTTTCCAAGGCACAAAGGTTTTCCCATGGGAGCTGGAAACATCACTGGATGGGACCTTCTAGCACCTGCCCTCACCCCATGTGCAGGGTCTACACTTGTGTAGCGACAACGATAACCCAGCCCACCACCTCCATAATTAAATGATAATTAAATGAACAAGCTTCTTTGCAGGTTGCAATACAGACCTCAGCACTGGGTTGTTCTTAATCTTGTAAATTAGTGCGATAGGAAGATCTGAACGGGGAAACCTGTGGATTTAAGGGACTATAAGTTTTTCTATACCAGGAGTGCAAGACTGTACCTGGGTGTGAAGCATTAGCACTTCAGCACTTGCCAGAGAGGATCAGCTAGACTCTCTGCACAAATGGTTTTTATTTAAATACGGAGAGGCTGCACAGTCCAACCTAGACGACTCTAGGAACATTCCCGTCCTGGAAACATGGTCTATCCATCAGTGCTCATTCTGCCTTATATTGCTGGCAGTTTCACTCATCCATCGCTCCAAGGATACAGCGAGTTAGAGGAGCTCAGATTTGCAGCGGTGACTTGACCATCTTCGGGGCCAGCAGGAGGATCATTCAGGACATCTCAAATTTGGCTAAAGCGAGTAATAGACATCGGTTCTGATAGTTTTTTTTTCTCTCTCTTCCTCTGGTGTCACTAAGGTAAGTGGCCAAGACAAAGTGAAGTGCTCTGAGAGAGGGTAAGCGTGTGTTCTTCAAGGTCAATGACATTTTCAGCTCTGGTGGGATAATAAAACCCAAAGGACCAAAAATCAAATCTCCATTAGAAAGCCCCAAGCCCATGTTGCAAAATTCCTGCCTTGAATTTCCCTGCAGATGAACAGCATATTATCCTTGAGACACGATCCGGAGCTGCAGCTGCAAATTGAAGGTGTTCCAGGGTCCATGCAGGGGGGAAAGGTGATTTTCCTTCTCTTCTTTTGTTTTTAATGGGTGGTTTGGCAGGCTGGGATTTGGAAGCTTCCCCGGCTTTTGCAAATAAACACGCGAGTCTGGGGAGCGTTTGGAGAGGAATCCCAGGAACGTGGGAGCTTTCTCGGCGGAGCCGCTCTGGAGTTTCTCCTCCTGCCGCCTTCAGCCCCTCCAGGGACGAGGCTCGTCCTGCACCTCGTGGCGTGCTTGAAGCGAAGGAGGCTGCTTGTGCAAAATGCAATTTTCCCAAAGAAGTCCAGGATCCCGTTATTTTCCATGCTCACCGGACTGAGAAATCTGGCCGAGAGGCTTCAGGGACCTGATCTGGAGAGGTGCTGAGTTACCTGTGCTTCCCTCTGAACTTCCCTGCAGTTTTGAGCTGGCAGCATCGCTGGAAATAGAGTTTTGTTTATGTTTTGTTTCCCCAGGAGGGAATTTTCAACATTTTCCCCAATTGTCAGAGCCTTAATTGCTTACGTCAGAACGTGCCGCATGCCCAGTATGGGAAATTACACAGAGTCAAAACAGGAATAAACATCTATCTATCCATCTGTTTATCTATCTATCCATCCATCCATTTAGGACCAGGGTAGTCAGACTCCATCTCCCCATGAGATTTTGTCACCACTTTCTTATTAGCTAGAGGTGGATTTCTAAGTTTTTTTTTTTCTTCCATGTAAATAAAATAAAGAACCTCTGACTGGCTGCCACGGTTTGATACCAGTATCTGAAACGGGGGGTTTGATACCCGTCCTGAGCTTCAGAAGGTGGATGGTTGTTTAAGAGCAAGTAGTTTCCTGCTCTCCCCGCTCCCGCCGTAATGAATTTTCTGTTGCTTCGGCTGGATGTATGCGATATATATGATGGCTAGTGCTTCCCTTAGCAATGAATCCATGTTGATTTTCTTTCAGCGCAAAGGCTTTTTTCATTCATCTTACGTCTCTTAATGGCGACAGCAGGTATATGCGAGCGCTCCCTGTTAAAAAAAGAAGTCTCAGGGTCTCTGTGGCTCCTTCTGGTTTTCATATAGAATTTTTCCTAATTTAATGGCACTAGTAAATCTCAGCAACGCATCTCCTAACGGCCCCTTTTCTCCGGAGCAGAAGGCTGAGGATTTGTCAACGCAGGAGAAGGCTGCTCTGTCTTTAGCGAGATGAGAGATGAGGCATCTTCGTCTCCTAACGACGGCAGCGCAAGCCCGGAGCAACCGGGATTGCGTTTTCCGCTGTTATCCCATTGCGGGGAAGCGCGGCCGGGGCCATCCATCTGCGGAGGAGCCCGTAGCGGTGACAACACGGCGGGTGGCTTGGCCGATGTGCCATCCCTGCCTCCCTCCACAGCATCCCGGCCCCTATTTTATCCTTCCCTGGAGCTTCTCCAGCTTTCCAGGCCCTTTGGAAGCGGGATGTTGGGAATCCGAGGCGTGGGGATCGCGGTGCTCTGCGATGCTGCTGGTTTCTTTCCCTTCCCTTGGAGCTGGCTGGGCTCCTTTCCCACTGCTTGCTACCAAAGCAAGGCTTTTAGGGAGGAATCACGGATATTCTTGGAAGAACCCGGCTTCGCAGAGCAGACAGACACGCTTGGAGCACAGAAGCCTTTTTGCACATTTCGTTTGTCTTCTAGTTGATCTTGGAGCCAACGTTTTACAAGAAAGGGCTGTGGTGCCTGCGAAATCTCAGGATGTCTTTCTTGAATAGTAATAGCTCAATTAGGGCCAGTCATTAGATAGTTAGATAGATTAGTTAGATTAGTTAGATATCTAAGGCCATCTCTTCCATACTTCCCTTGGACATTTTCTTGCTGGGTCCTCTATAACTTTTTGTCATAGTTATTTGATGTCCCAGCAGTAACCTCTCCCAACCACGAAAACAGAGAATTTCCTGAATTTTAGCTTCTCGTGCAGTTAGCTGCTGCTCCAAGCGCTTTGCTCCTACCTCCTGCTGCCTCTATAACTCTCCGAAGGTTGTGGGAAGCTCCAGGTCTATCCCAGGGCAGACAGCGGCCGTCCAGCCCATCTACCATGGGTTTATCCATGAGGTCTCCTCTTACCCTTCCAGAGTCTTTGGGATTTTCAGTCTCCGCTGTCTTTTCTAAATGTGTTTTTATGCCTTTAGCAAACGGCTCTGCAAAATCTTCTTCCCCTGCCTGATTGCGGGTTAATATTTTACTCACAGCCTCCTCCATCCCACTCTGCTCCCGTTATTCGGGACACCGTGGAAGCAAAGCGGCTGGGAAAGCCCAGCGTTTTTGGGGGGAGAAATGGGAGAACCGGAGGAGGACACAGCCAGCAGGTTGTTTTTCACTCCGCTTTCCGGGCTGTATTTGTTCTCCTCGACAGTGACTTAGGGGCTGGTTTTCCCTTCGGTTCTGTTCGGGCGATAAAGAAGATAAATCTGCAATAACTCAGCGCTCCGTCTTTAATAAAACCTCGTGTTCTGCGCACGTCCCTGGGGAGGATCTCCCCCGTACAGCCCGGTGGGGATGCTTGGCTTTTTCCATGTCCCCCGTCCGCCAGGACCGGCAGCAAAATAATGTGCTGGGGAAAATTATTGGCCAAAAAACCCACAATTTTGGTCCAAGGGGAAGGTTGTGGGAAGCGGCAGAGGCTCCGCATGCTCCAGGCCTGGAGATGGTGGAGATGGAGCCTCCAGGGCCACCCCGTGTGGGGGGACGAGCTGGGACCCCCCCAGTGTCCCCAGAGCCCCCCCCGGAGGTGGCACCAGGCCCCGCCCCTGGCCCCGCCCCCTCAGCGCGGCCGCGTCCCCTTTACTCTATGTTTACAGAACAGAGCCGGGCCGTACCACTCGCGGCGGCCGGCGGGGGGTGGCAAAGGGGGC